>LPNX011218488.1:298872-328574 GCA_001517045.1 Pseudotsuga menziesii
GTCTCCTCTTGTACATCCAATTTTTGGATGTTAGACTGATAAATGACATGTCAATGACCTCAATTTTTATAATCATGAGAAAACTGAAAATGATACATTAGGTTTTGTTTAACGTATATGTGGCCCAACCAGAAACACATTTGGATGTAGAACTCACATTTATAAATGAATAGTTGAGGGCTCTCATTTAGCATTCCATTGTTGAATGTTAGACATAGGATATGTAACATTGGCATGTTGTTTATCACTCTAACATCCACTTTTGGATGTTAGACTCATAAAGCACATGTCAATGACCTCAAAATTGCAATTGGTAGATCAATTGATAAACACATTTGGATGTAGAACTCACATTTATAAATGAATAGTGAGAGTCCCATGGTATTCATAAATTATGAATTTATGAATACCATTTGAGAGAGATGCGTCATGATGTTAGAAGTCAAGAGACATGTGCTCAGCCAATTGGTGATGCCCCTCTTGCACATCCAATTTTTGGATGTTAGACTAATAAATGACATGTCAATGACCTCAATATTTATAATCATGAGAAAACTGAAAATGATATATTAGGTTTTGTTTAACATATATGTGGCCCAACCAGAAACACATTTGGATGTAGAACTCATATTTACAAATGAATAGTTGAGGGCTCTCATTTAGGATTCTATTGTTGGATGTTAGACATAGCATACGTAACATTGACATGTCGTTTATCACTCTAACATCTTCTTTTGGATGTTAGACTCATAAAGCACATGTCAATCAGCTCAAAATTGCAATTGGTAGATCAATTCATAAACACATTTGGATGTAGAACTCACATTTATAAATGAATAGTGAGAGTCTCATGGTATTCATAAATTATGAATTTATGAATACCATTTGAGAGAGATGTGTCATGATGTCAGAAGTCAAGAGACATGTGCTCAACCAATTGGTAAGGCCCCTCTTGCACATCCAATTTTCGGATGTTAGACTAATAAATGACATGTCAATGACCTCAATATGTATAATCATGAGAAAACTGAAAACGATACATTAGGTTTTGTTTAACGTATATGTGGCCCAACCAAAAACAAATTTGGATGTAGAAATAAACATTTATAAATGAATAGTTGAGGGCTCTCATTTAGCATTCCATTGTTAGATGTTAGACATAGGATACGTATCATTGACATGTTGTTTATTACTCTAACATCTACTTTTGGATGTTAGACTCATAAAGCACATGTCAATGACCTCAAAATTGCAATTGGTAGATCAATTTATCTTTGACATAGACGTTGCTTAATGTGAACAAATGAAGTTATGTCGCATCTATAAAATGTATAAAATAAATATTGTTTCAATTTTATTGGTTTTGTTCATAATCATACATTTTTTCATTGTTTTGTTATATAGCTACAAATGGATCCTAGCATCTGGAGTTTGTTGCCAATGGAGATATTGGAACTGATTTTGTTGTGGGTTCCTTTTTCGACATTGATCCAGTTAGGATCAATTTCTAATCATTTCCAGGAACTTTTGTGGCAACCAAAATTTACAACTTCTTGGTTGAACAATCACATAAATGAATTTGTTTTTTTTGTTGAATTTTGGTGCCCATACGAGATCGAAATACCGTATAAGTTTATCAATTCTGTAGGACATACGTATTTTCTACATATTACCAATCCAGAAAACAATTATTCAATTGAATGCACATCTGGTTAAAATATTTTTCTATCGATGTTTTGTTCATGCCAGGTCACAAGAGCTACTCCATTATTAACCCATTCGAAAGACGGTTTTTATATATAGGCGTGATTGAAATTGGAGTGCTTGGTTTCTTCACACTCATAAGCAACATCGGTGATCACAAACACATATGAATAGTTGTTTGTTGTGAAGAGAATGGACATGGTTCAAAATTCCTTGTGTCCAGCAATGCCAATAGAGATTGAAGAGAAATTGATGTAACTGGTTTCATTCCAACCCCTCCTAAAGATGCGGTTTTTTTAATGGAAAACTATATTGGCTACATATGAGAATCATTTCAGAGGAAGATGCTCTATATTCCTATACTATGTGGTCACTTGACATTGGATTGAACAAATGGGTTGGTCATGCAATTCATACAAGACGCACCAAATGATCCATGTGTTTGACTATACATCAAAACTAGTTGCTATGTCTTGTGAACGATGGTATGACAACTATATGGTCCATAACTGAAATGACAGATTTGAGGATTGGTGCATCTATAGTTCAAGAGGTGCATGGGTTTTGGATATTTGGAAGATATTTGAGATGGACCCTTTTAGAAGTTATGACACTCCATATAAATACACATTGTCCTAGGTACCTTCCATTTCGGGTTGTGGGGAATTTTATTCTGATGTGTAGGTATGGTCAAATCCCGTACATATATTATGACCTCAACACTTGCAGGGTTACTCATGTATGACCCGATGAAGGATAATTGCTTCAAAGTCATCGATTTCCTATGCCAATAGACATCCAATGTACTAACATTGTAATGTCTAGAAAATTTTCCCCTCTAACTCCAGGCATGAAAGTATTCGACGATTTACTCCATTTTCCTACAAATTGGGATGAGTCGTTCATGCGTTATGGCATGTAAACAATATGCAAAAAGATGTTTTTTTTGCATATTTTGTGAATTTTGATCATCTTTTTATATTATCTACATCCATGTAATCATTAGCTATATCTAAATTATATTGCACCAAAAAAATCCATTGTGGATGTTATGTTGTTTTGTAGTGTATGTATTTTTTTGCGATCATCTTTACATTTCATCATTTTATATTGTACTTCAATTGTACAATATAAAATGTTTCCCTTAGGCTAACGCTTTTGAATTATACTTATGCCTACAAAAAAAAACCCGTGTTTTATCAATATTTTAAAATAAAGGGATATTTACATTAATCCATATGCTAACATATTCTCTTATTTTGTGTTATAGAAATGGATATGGTCCCTGCAATTTGGAAATCTTTCCCAATAGATATACTTGAAATGATCTTTCTTTGGTTGCCTTTATCGATGATTATCCGTTTGAAAATGGTTGCAAAGGTTGGAGTTGTATTGTGTCCAAAAACAATTTCATCTCACAATGGAAACATAATTAAACAAAAGAATATGGAGTTTTGGATGGTTTTGGCTCTTCTTGTAGACATCGGTTCGTTGGCCATTACATTAGCCAAATAAGAAAATGTTCATCTCTGTCTATGCAACTCTTAAACAACGAATACAAAATTGAATCCACGTGTGGTTCAATTGTTGTAGTTTCATCCTCCAATATCTTATATTGAAAAAGAAACTACTACATCATCAATCCATTCACAAAGACTTGTACATTTGTAGGGTCTCTTGGTCTTGGTGATTGGGGTTTCTTTACATTGTTGAAAAATTTTCAACAACAAAAATACCATTGGGTAGCATTGAAACATGTTTATACAGAATTTCAAACAAAATATTTTATTTCCAGCAGTATTCATATGCAGTGGAGATAAACATGTCCTATAGATGGCAATGTTTTGTGGCCCAAAAATCCCATATTGTATAATCAAACAATGTTATGGGTGGATATTCACGTGGTTTCTAGAGCTAATCATATATGTATATACAAGCTATGCTGGATAGATCTTGAGAATAACAAATGGGGGTTCCAGTTTATTCCACACTCGAATTCAAAGTTATCGATTAGCCTAGCATGTTATTGCAATGAGCTTCTTTGTTTTATCAATGATGGGAGAACTATTGTGTGGTCTATAGAAAAAACAAAAAATTAAAATGATTCAACAAATTCTTCGATAAGAAATGGATGTTTAGAAGGTGGATTGTGATGGAGTATCATGTCTAATTTGACCTCGGGAATTAATTGCAAATGTAGTGGATATTTTCATGTTGCAGCAATTGATAATTACATGATCATGTGGAAATATGACCGTCTTACTTTTGTCTTCTATGAATTCATTGACGCACATTCTAATTTTGTAAGCGAGGATAGAATGTTGGATTCTGCATTATCCAAACTTGAAAAACCAACACAACTAAGTGTTGTTGAGCTTGTAGACAACATATCCATCATTCTAAGTTGCCCAAACATGGATTCAATTTATGATGTGTTTTCAATGGGATAATATAAACATATATGGCATGTTACTTTGATTTATGTTATACAAGTTGACATGTTTGGATGGTTCTTAATCATACTTATTCAAAATATTTCTTTCCAACAAAATTTACCAGAGTTTTGGCAATCAGTGCTACATATGGAATGTTACTTACTTGTACTTATGCAAATCGACATCTTTAATACTTCATTATCATGCTTATTGGATTTATCTCTTCTGATTTTTTCCAGTTTACATTCTCTTTGAAATAGAAATTTATCATACATGCCATTCCTTTTTATTTTCTTGGATACAAAACATGAGTACAATATTAGTTTATATCTTGGTGATCTTCGGCAATACAAATATTATAAGATAATATTTGAATAAAGTTCAAAATTTTTATGTATGTGTTTCTTTTTTCTATACCTATAACATGACTTTGTACACTAATATGGTTTGACATTAGCTAATTTTTTTTATGTTCATGTAGATATGTCATCAGAGAAAAATAATAATTGGAGCAGTGAGAAGAAATTGATAGAAACATCGTGTCACACAAAAAATGAATCCTCGCAAAAACACTATAATAAAAAAAGAAGATATTAATAGGAAATGTCGTTTAATATACAAAGAGAATAGTGAGCAAATCAACAAATAAATAAGAGAATTTCATGGTCATTCCTTTGCAAATGCCATTGATTCTTAGGGAAAGCCCACTAAATTCCAGAGCATATATGATATAATGAGGAGATCAAATCACCGAAGTCAATTTCTATCATCAACGCCTACATATAGCGACAACTGTAACGAAAGGTTGAATGAAATTATTAAACCTTTCATAAATCATGCTTCTGGCGAAACATTTTCTAATCATGGAACCAAGGTATAAGGATTACATCACGTTGTCTATATTTGAATAATTATTTATGTGTACAATATATATATATATACTTACATACATGTTCAATGTTTAGATAACTACTCGTAACAATTTTTTGAATTGATCATTTGATGAGCGCGAGGAAGCTATGCATGCAAATCAAAATGAAACAGTACAAAATGATAACACAAATATAGATGAAAGAAGCAGTGGAATAAGGAAAATTTATATTGGAACAACAAAGGACACGAATTCCAAGTTTACTAGGAATGACTCACATAGCCACGCAAACAATGCATTGTTAATGAATGAAGAACAAGGGTTTCAAAATCAACTCAAAACTAGTTTGCAAATGTCCAGTCCAGTAAGAACTATTTTTGTTGGAATAACCAAGGTATTGTTTCACCTATCCATGAAAAAAACCATGCATTTGACCTTGATCAAAATAAGGTAGTATTATATACAATAGTATTTCATCTTCGTGTGCAATAATTCAATGAGAAACCATTTTGAAATTTCAGAATAGTAGCATCCATGGACAACAACTAGTCAGTGTTGGACATAATTGTCAAAACAACAGGATATCGATCAATGTCATTCTGTCTTCTGGTGACGATGACTCTCTACACTGATGTTGGTCAAAATTATGTTGTGTGCAACCAACCGAAGAACATGGAATTCAATCGGGAAAACAATTCTACACCAATGAATGATCAAGCAATAATTCGAAACCAAATCATGATCAGTAGACCAAGTGGATATGCACAAAGGACTATTTTTCTTGGAACATCAAAGGTCTTACTCAGCCTATTCGTACTTAAGTTCCATATTTTGATCTTACTAGAAGATTTGACATAATATTTAACAACGACATTTTCGCTTTTCAGGATAATAGCGTCGAGGCTCGTCGAGGACACAACATTCAAACCCCAACTCATCTCAACAATATGATGGCAACCAACCTTTATTATAATTTTCATGATGAAATCCATATGGGTCACGTTTCAGGCTATGGTACTCGACGAAGGCAAGTCAGGAATCTACATCGTCGCAATAATAGAGGAGAGAGATGTCAGCATGTCTCGTCTCACTCCGCATTGAATGATAACATCCATGCTCAAGATCCAGGTTTAGATATACATACATCAAGAAACATTGTTGAGTTTTTCCAACAAATGTCCTCTTTCCATCAAGCATTTCATGCCCAAATTGATAAATTGTCAATTGTGCAAATGTGTAATGTTTGTCATGAATCATACCCTGTAATGAATGTTTTCAGATGATATGAAGGACCTATTTGTGTGAGATGTAGGAAAGGGCATGGTATCCATCGTTTCTCTCGAGATAACAACATGAATCCTGCCAAACAACCTCATGTTTTAACAATTTTGACATAGGTTGAAGAAATGTTAATAGCATGAGTGAATCCAATACTATAGGTCACACATGCACGTGGAGGTCAATATAAATATAGTGGCCATACAACTATCTTCCCACAAGATATTGTTTCAATTGTTAAGACTCTTCCTCATCGAATAGAAGACCTAGACATATTAATTGTCAGAAGAGAAGGGCCTACATCCAAGCACTATGATTGCATTGTTAGTGGGTCGCGAGTAATGGATGCATTGCATTACAAAATATGGATGGACAAATATTACTGAGATGTTGAAATTGATCTAGAATCAGTGGTATGTATCCTAGACCAGCCAATAGATATATCCTCTAAATTGTGTTATATCAACTCTAACATAGCCGACTCAGAAGAGATTGATGCAGACATTGATAGATTTGGAACTCATCGACTTAAAACTCATCTTTCATCCTTTACAACTAGAATTCCAAATGCACAAAGAGAGATAGAAGAGATACATAACTGTGTTAAAAAAGAATATTCTTTGTCAGATTTAGATATGGAATGTTCAGAGATTGGTTTGTCTCCAATAAATGAATACAACACAGAAGGTTTTTTTGACATGGCATTTCCAACATTGTTTCCCATGGGAACTGCTGATTGGTTGCAACCACGTTTGAAGAATGTCCGCTTACATGAGTATGGGTTGCACCTACTTAAATATTGTGATCAAAGGTTTAGAAAAAATCCAAGGTTTTGCTATTTTGTATTGAACATGATAATGAGACATCAAAGCCAAGGAACAACTGCTGTATTCATGAAGAAAAACATTGAAGACGACATACCTACCACAATTCAAGATTTATGTAAGGAGCTCATTGAATTCCCTGACACCAAATTAGCCGAACGATTGATGTGTTTTGGTTCATGTATTCGAGGAACAAAGGAATACTGGAACATATGTCTTAGTGATATTACTTACATGATATCACAAATTAGTTTCCCAACTTTGTTTTTCACTCTGAGTGCAGCTAATACCAAGTGGCCAGACCTACATAAAGTTATGCCCAATTCCGCACCTATATTTGCACAAAACAGAAAGAGATGGAGAACCGATAATGTTATCAAATATCCACATATTGTTGCAAAGTATATGCATGAATGTTTCAGTATATTTCATGACGAAATCATTGTGAAATACCTTCATGCTAAAGACTATTGGTATAGGTACATCGTTTCCTTATTCTATTTTTTAATCTAACATGTTAGATTATTACTTGAAATTTTGTTGCACGCTAATATTATTGAAACGTGATGAGTTTCATAGGTATGAATGGAAACATAGGGGATCAACACATATCCATGGCTTCCTGTGGTTAGAAGGTGCACCAGACATGGAACAACTAGATTGGAAAGACACGATAAGAGTTGATGCAACAAGACGAAACTTTGACAATTATGTAACAGCATGGAATCCTCATGATGCTCACCACAGAAATATATCTATTCATCGACCTCCAGAGGAAGATCCTTGCTTATTGGATACCACTGAAATATTCAATACAAATCCCCTTGATGATTATGAGCAACTAGCGAATCGAGTGCAACGACACACAAGATGCAGTGTTCATTCATATTTACAAAAAAAATATTCCTCCTACATGTGTCGATACAATGCACCATGGAAACTTCAAGACCAGTCAAAAATATTTGTTAATGAAAAAGGACACAAAAAATATGAACCTGCTCGCAACGACGACAGGTTAAATGTTCATAACATTCCTCTTCTTTCAATATGGCGTGCCAATGTTGATTGCCAATTGGTTCTTTCATGTCATGCAGTTTTGAAATACATTGCAAAGTATGCTTCAAAATCAGAGAGAAGATGAGAAAGCTATCAAGACATGTTGACAAGAATTTCCAATGTCATTGACTCTGAAATTCCCTCTATATGTCCATATAAAACGTTTCTTGTTGAAACAATTGTGGAAAGAAATATAGTAGCACATGAAACCTGTCATATGTTGTTAAAGCTTCCTCTTGTTATTTCTAGCTGTAGCTTTGTTTCAGTTAATGTTTGCAGAAAAATATTCAAAAGAGTTTCTTCCAACTCGAATAACAACAAATTCCCAACAGGGTCTAGGTTTCTAGAACACTACCAAAAGAGACCTCCATTTCTGGAGCACTTATCTTTGATTGAAACTACATGATCATGTTCTTTTAGTGGTTGGCATTAGAAAGAACCGTGGAAGCCAAGAGATACACCTATGATAGTTTATGTATGGCCACGGTTCTGTGAGGTTCCTAACAGTAATTCATATTCCTTTGAGTCATTTTGCCTCAGTGAATTACTTCTCTATAAACTGTTCAAAAACATTCGAATTGATATTGGAGTCAGCACATAAATTATTATTCAGAATTGGAGGATCCTTAGATATCGAGCTTGGCATGTCAATAGGATACCTTTGGGACCAGATACCAATGAAGAAAATGACGATACACATAAAGATGAAGTGATTCATGAGAATGACATGGATGAGTTGGATATGTTGTCACATCTTATTCCTCCCAATACTGTTCAAGTTTTAGACATTGATACTCTTGGTCACAAATACTTTGACTTTATCCATGCATGGAATAGTACTACAGGTTCAAATAGAAACTTAGAGGACCCAACATATTTCATAAAAATTGCATGCTCAAGAAGATCCATACCAGATCTCTCACATTCTAGGTCGGCTTCTCCATCCTCATTTTCTGATAAGCAACGTCTTTGTTTTGAAACTGTTATTGAACATTTCCATGAAGGACCTAATGCAGACTCGCTGAAGATGATAATGCAAGGAACTATAGGGACAGGAAAGTATTACCTTATACATTGTATTGGACATGAATTTTCAATGCATTCCATAAATGGAAAAATCCCTCTGCTATTGCTAGCACCTACAGGAGTAGCTTCCTTCAACATACGAGCCAAAACAATTCACTTGGCCCTCATAATCCCTATTAAAGACTTCAAATCTTTACAGGGCCATTCACTTTCTTTATTGCAAGAAGAAATACGACATGTTACACACATTTTAATTGATGAAATGATTTTCATTGGGACAAGGTTGTTCATACAAATTGATTCACGTCTTTGGGAGGCATTTCCTGAAAAAAGGTCAGTTCCATTTGGTGGGAGATCATTGATTCTTGTTGGAGATCTTGGACAGTTGCCTCCTATTAGAGATAAACCATTGTACGTAGAAAACATGGCTGGTAGGGTCTTATGGAAATATTTCAAAAAGGTTGTTACATTGGACACAATATTTTGTCAACAAGGCACAGATCCAAATCAAGTCAAATTTAAGAGGTTGCTAACCAACATCAGAAATTCAAACCTAACAGTGGATGATTGGAATCTATTAATTTCATGAACAGATGCAAATATGGATGGTACTGAAAGTAATACTTTCAATTCAAAAATCCATTTGTTTCCTATGAACACCTTGGTAAATGTACATAATCAATGTATGCTAAAGTCACTTGGAATTTCTATAGCATGATGCGTTGTTGAACATACGAAGAAGAAAGATTTTACTGACACTGATGATGACTAGCTTCAACAAGAAGTGATTTTATGTCCTGGTCAGCGAGTGATGTTGACGTGTAACTTGTGGGTGGAAGCAGGGTTGGTAGATGGAGCACTTGGGACAGTTCAAAACATTTTTTCTCTGATGGATCCAAACCACCACAACTGCCAATGTATGCTACAGTCTATTTTGATGATTACATTGGTTTACCATGGGACATCAGATATCCCAAAATTGTTCCAATAGCACTTGTTGTTAGAGGAAATCGCAAGCAAATCCCATTGCATACGGCTTGGGCTCTTACCATACACAAATCGCAAGGTTTGACTTTACAAAGGGCAACCATCAATATTGGTATCGCAGAGAGGCAAGGTTTAACTTTCACAACAATCTTAAGGGTAAAATCTATTGATGGTTTACGAATATCTCCGCCCTTTACATTTGAAAGGTATTCAAAGATGGCCAAAAGTGCATATGTTGCAATCAAGAAGAAAGAAGAACAATGGTTGGAATCCATTTCAGCTCAAAGATCACAACTATTAGGTTATTAGGTAACTTGATTGTTTATTGTATAGATATTTATATTGACATGTTTCATTGTTATTATTTTAATTGGCAGCAAGAAATATAGATTGCAAGAGAGCAAACCAAATTACAAACAGAATAGGTTTAATCTCTATTTATTCATTGTCTTTTCATATAGTTGTCGATAATTTTTTTTCTATATGTTAACACACAATTTTTCAATATGTTCAATTACAATTCAATTTACAAGCATTTGTTAAGCTGTATTACGACATAAAAATATAGTGGTAACCATTTTTTTTTTACTAATTTATTTGGATTTTTGTTCTTCATATTTTTTCTGTATGTGTTGAAAGAGTAAAGATATAGTTAGTTGTCTATTTTTTTTCATAATATCCTCACAAGTAAATGTAATTTTTTTAATTGAGTTTTATTGATTAATGTGAATGTAATGATGAAATGTGCCAGAAAACAGTATTGAATTATATATTATGAGATGACATGCCAATGATTTTAACATATATAACCATGACCATGCATGTTACCATTTTATGCAACTTACATTTTGTTATATTGTATAATTTAATTATTATTGAAATCTTAGAATTTTAGTGCTTATTCCACATTTCCTCCAATGTTTTTTATTGTATTATTTGGTTATCATGATGTTTGAATTCATAAAACCATATATGTTCTTATTTTCCAAATCTTTGCGTAAAATCCAAATAAAAAATGGATGTAAAAAAAATCAAACATCGTCCAACAGGCATCATACACCTCATAGATGAACTAAGATTGAGACGTCAATTTCAAGTACATGTTCTACATCCTGGAAGAGGAAACCTTTCCAAACCAGAAATTCAAAAGGATATAGGGAAGAAATTTGGCATTACTTGTACACAACAAATATTTATTTACGATTTTCGTACACATGGACAAAGATCGTCAGGTTTTGGGTTGGTATATGATAAGCTTGAGGATGCAATAAAATATGAGCCTAACCACAGATTGGTGAAGAACGAAATTCATGATCTTGGCAAAAATACCCAAAAAGATACTGAAAAAAGCAAAGAAAAATCGTGGTTTCATGCCAAGAAAATAAAAAGATTGTTGAGCCACTCTCATCATCATCTATATATGAAAAAATAGTCAGAGTGCTTTTTCTTTGTTTTCGCATCATTGTATTTATTCACTCTATCGTTGCATGTAGTTCTGTAAATGTGTTGAAGATATTTTATAAGCTTGAATAATATTTTGAATTTTGATTTGTTCCTAAATAATCTGTTTTCAACCTATATCTTATTTATAAGTAGTTTAAATATCTTTGTGTGTTCGTTCAAAGAAATTATTTTTATGATTTGTTATGTTTCTGTTGCAATATGGTAATGTTGGTTGCTGGATTTTTGATACATGATGCCATTAATTAAATTGTTTTGTAGTAGTTGGGTTTAGTTTTATTTTGAATTTATTTTTGCATTCTGAAATCGATGAAGGGTTATCTTGGATTCTGATGTTCATTGGTGCTTATGGTGTCTTGTGACATTGGTTCATGGTTATGTTCTACTATGTCTGTGTTATGCAAAGAAATTATTTTTATAATTTATTATGTTTCTATTGGTAATAACTATGTATTTTTAATGTTTTTGTTTAGTTAATAGCAAATGGATCCGAGCATTTGGAGTTTACTGCCACTCGAGTTTCTAGAGATGATTCTCCTATGGGTGCCATTTTCAACATTGGTTCGTTTGCGATCAATCTCTAAACATTGTGAAGAGCTATTGTCTAGGCCATATTTTGTTAGTGCTTGGAAAAACAACAATATAATAGAAAATGGGCTTTTAATTGAACTATTGGGACAGTATCAAAACCATTTTGTATATAAGTTTATCAATCGTATAGGACATACATCTTTGTTGCATGTCCCTTATCCAGAATATAGATATATGATTGAATGTATAGTTGGTTCAATCATTTTGCTCTCAAAATATTGTCCTCTACGAGAGCATAAGGATTATTACATCGCAAATCCATTCATAAAGTGTTTCTCAAATATAGGAATTATTGATATAGGAGACCATGGTTTATTTTCTCTGCTAGGCAACATTGGTTAACAAAAACATGGATGGATACTTGTATGTCATAAGTGTACTAAACATGGTCCTAAATTTTTTGTTTGCAGTAATGTCCAAAATTTTTGGAGAGAAACAATTGGTGCTGATGGTGAACCTACTGCTCCTAAATATGCTGTTTTTTATAAAGGAAACATTTATTGGTTGCATGTGAAAATAAGTTCTGAAGAAGGTGCCTCAAATGTGTACAGAATGTACTCGCTGAACATTGAAATGAATATATGGGGTATGCATTCAATTTACACAGGACGTAGGAAATGATCTATGTGTTTGACCTTACACTGCAACCAATTGATATGTCTTGTGAATGATGGTTTTACAAGTATATGGTGCATAGATGAAATCCAGGATTTCAAACATGGTCAACATTGCGTTCAACAAACATATAGTCATTTCAAGGATGGTAGAGGGTTAATATGGATCCTTTTACAAGGTATGACAAGAAATATAAATAGACATTGTTCATACTATCTACCATTCTGAGCAGTTGGAAATTCTATATTGATGTGCAAGAATGCTGAAATTCCATTCATATACTATGATTTGGAAACTTCAGTGTTACTCATTTAGTAGTTGATGAAAGATCATCGCTTCCAAATCATCGTCTACCATTGCCAGCAAACAATCAATGCAGTAACATTATCATGTATAAGAATTTCTTTCCTCTAACTCCAAGCATGGTTTTATTCAATGACCTTCTCCCATTCCCTCCAACATTGTTTAAGTCCTTGTAGGATTTTGGCATGTAATTCAATAGGTTTATGAGTCTTTGTAAACAAAACTATGTTTTAGTTTTTGCACTATGTGCAAATTTTGGTATGTTTTGGTTTTAAATAAAACATGGCTTCATCCCATGAAGCTTTTTATAAAGGATATGGAAATTTGGAGTAGATATGTTTGAGCTTTTGCTTCAAATCAATATTTTTATTTCTTTTGATCTAAAATAAAAAGATTTATTTACTGTATAACATCAAAATTTATTGGCTATATCGAGAATTTAATGGAAACTATATTTTACATCTTTTAAAAAGTATAGCTAATATTACATATCTTTCCCTCACACACTAAAAGCATTTTAGCAATTATGTTGATAGTTACACTAATATATGATCTCGTGTCCTTTTATATTAATAAAAATAATGCGGTTAAAATGTAAACATTCCAATTAAACCAATAATCTCCAATACAGTCACACAGACAATGCATTATCAACAAATGAATAAACAAAGCATTCGATCTGAACTCGGTATGAGAACAAACATTGCACATTAAAGAACACTTTTTTGCACTTAAAATAACAAAGATATTCCATAACTAATGATAATGTAATTTATGATGACTTTATGTACTAAGTTGATGTAATGTAGAAGGTTTTTCAACAATTGCATATTTCAGTTGCTCAAATTACAATTTGAATAATCAATACAATATTTCACTTTCTCAAGTAACAATTTAAATAATATATGTAATTGTTGCAATTAAAATCCTATATTTCGTGATTTTAACAATCCATACATACATTTACATCATATTCATGGATGCAATGCTTACTATTATATTGAAATTGTTACTTTTTGTATTCGTTTAAGATTTTTTTTCTTCATAAATATCACGAATCATAAAATATATGGAGCTGAAATTGCTTAGAAAATAATTCAGTTTCACATTAAATACACATCAATTAAACAATTGTTGTAGTATTCGAGTCTACGGAAACATTTCAGTACAAAAATTGCATATTATGTAACAATTTTTCCCACTTGAAATAACAAATATATTCCATATTTTCTCCATAATTGACATTCACGCCTTGTTCAAATGAAAGCAACATAACTAATGATCATGTAATTTATGCTAACTTTCTATACTAGTTGAACTAATGTACAAGGTTTTATAATTGTTGCAATTAAAATCCCATAGGCGTAAAAATATATGGAACTGAAATTGCTTGTAAAATAAACATCACCAATCATAAAAAATATGGAAGTGGAACTCCATATAATAAAATTCAGTTTCACATTTAATACATATCAATTAAACAACTGTTGTAGTATTAGAGTCTTCGAAAACATTTCAGCAACTTATTAGCTATATTGACTATACTGTGAATTATATTCATGAATGCAATCCTCAGCAACATATTTACTATATATTATAAAAAAATGGTAATGTTGTAACCTCACATTTCCAACAAGTACTATCAAATTGCCACAATCCCACATGCTTACATCATTTTATTATAATTATCATGTTTTTTTCGGTAATTATTTATGTATAATTGCAAGAAATTACATTAACAAAAACACAACCATATTGAATCATAGTCATTATGTCGCAATACAACATAACCTTTTACAAATGTGGCAATGTGACAAAAACTAATAAGGAATGGATGAATATTGTAATCCATCACACCCCTTGATGTATGTTTAAATGTTCAACAACCACATTTAAAAAAAAATCAACACCAATATTTCCATAACCTTGCAACAAACCTCGTAATTCGACATAATTCAGGAAATAACAAAGACATAGTAGAACATAACCATGAAACAATGTCACAAGACACCATAAGCACCAATGAACATCAAAATCCAAGATAACCCTTCATCGATTTCAGAATGCAAAAATAAATTCAAAATAAAACTAAACCCAACTACTACAAAACAATTTAATGAATGGCATCATGTAACAAAAATCCAGCAACCAACATTACCATATTGCAACATGACCATAAAGCAATGTCACAATTCAACTTAATGCTCACTCTGATAATCCACCATAGCACTTCATAAATTAAACATATATTTGACTTATTAAATTACTTTTAATGTTGTAATGCAATCAACCACATTAATGAACATAACCATAATACAATATATTCATACAAAAATGACACAATCGAACATAATGCTTCGTTTATGTCAAAACAGAATTAACAACTGAAAATATCACTACACCTAATCATTGTGCAACATTACAATGACTTACATATTGTCACATTACCACATTACTCAACATAGCCATAATGCAACATGGCAATTACAAAACTTTTGCACTAGTAGAATCTAATAAAACCTTTCCACGACATAGCAAATTTTGATTTTAAATGCTAATGTTGGAGTGTGACATTTCCAATGACAATTATCATAACCCTTTGTCAACCTCCTACATACAATTTGAATGCTTGCATTCCCCAATGTATTTGTCAGATTATGAAATGAAACAAAGGCTATATGACATTCACACAGTTTGCAAAGATTTGATGTCACATCTTCGTGACATTTTTTATGTCACATTGTGACATTGATCATATACATTCTAATAATAATGAACATATGTTCATCATTAATACATAATACCAGCGTAGATCCAAATCCTAGGCTCTATCAAGCGCCGAGAGGGATCGAATCTCTTCTTAGGTATCCATTGATTTGATTCAAACCAAAAGACACATCTTTTTATTTAAGGTTCACATACAATATTTTTATTATTAATATTTAATATTATTTATGACCGACATATAATATTTATTATTATTTTTTATTTTATTAGGAACGAACATTACAACATTTTTCCATACATGATTTTAAACCACATGCAAGGCCCTCCTACAACCATGGGTTGTTTAGAAGGCCTTGCACATGGTCTTAAAACCATTTGCAAGGCCCTCCTAAACCATGTACAATAAAACCATGGGTTGTTTAGGAGGCCTTGCACATGGTTGCAAGGCCCTCCTAAACCATGTACAATAAAACCATGGGTTGTTTAGAAGACCTCGCACATGGTTTTAAAACCATGTTCACATAGTTTTAAAACCATGCACATGGTTTATGTGCAAGGCCAACATTTTTTTGAGGATAATTCAATTTTTTATTTTTTATTATTTTGTTAGATAGGAACATTACAACATTTCCCCCATATTGTGTTTTTTCGTGACCCACATTTTTTTTACGGATAATTAAATTTTTACTTTTTTATTGTTTTGTTAGGTAGGAAGATTACAACATCTCCCCCATATTAGGTTGTTTTTTTGGCAGACATTTATTTTGGCCTATAATTAAAAAAAATTATTAATAAAAATAATTTTACGTAACATTACATAACGTTACGTAACGTTACAAGATCTCCCCCATACTGGGCTATAGAGCGCCTCTCAGCGCAATTATTATAAAATTATTATATAATTACGCTTACTTAACTATTATTAATACCAGCATAGATCCAAATCCTAGGCTCTATCAAGCATCGAGAGGGATCAAATATTTGGAGGTCCAGACCTCTTCTTAAGTATTGCATTCAAGACCAAAAAAAACATCTTTTTATTAAAGGTCCACAAATAATATTTTTATTATTAATATTTAATACTATTTATGGCTGCATATAATATTTTTTATTTTGTTTGGAAAGAACATTAGAACATCTCCCCCATACATAGTTTTAAAACCATGTGCAAGGTCCTCCTAAAATCATGGGTTGTTTAGGAGGCCTTGCACATGGTATTGAAACCATTTGCAACTACCTCCTAAACCATGTACAATAAAACCATGGGATTTTTAGGAGGCCTTGCACATGGTTTTAAAACCATGTGCACTACCAACATTTTTTTTGCCGATAATTCAATTTTTTATTTTTTATTATTTTTTATTATTTTGTTAAGAAGAAACATTACAACATCTCCCCTATATTGTGTTGTTTTCCTCACCTACATTTTTTATGGCAAATAATTAAATTTTTTATTTTATTATTAGTATTTTGTTAGGTAGGAACATTACAACAACTCTCCTATATTAGGTTGTTTTTGTGGCCAACATTTATTTTGGAAGATAATTATAAGTTTTGTTTTTTATAGCCGACATCTATGTAACGTTACGTAACGTTATATAACGTTACAAGATCTTACGTAACGTTACATAACGTTACAAGATCTCCCCCATACTGGGCTGTAGAGCACCTCTCGGCGCAATTATTTTATTAACATCTAAAATAATATATTATAAAAATCATGTTATTATTTTATTTTTACTTTAATACAATTATTTTCATTATTAAATACTATATTTTATTCCTTTCACATGAATAGTTTAACTAATTACCATATTTTGACAATAAAATAATAAAATACATTAGTATTGTTAAATATTAATATTTTCTTTGTATGGTTGTTATATTAATTTATTAATTTATTCGAGTTATTTTAATTGAATACTATATTATATTAGTTTAACATTCACAATAAAACAATAAAATATAGTACTATTAAAATTAAACTCATTCTACTCAAATTATATTTTTAAAATTAAACTCATTCTCCAATGTATTTGACAAATTATGAAATTAAACAAAGGCTATGTGACATTCACACATTTTGCAAGGATTTGATGTCATATTTTCTTGACATTTATTCCTTTATTCAAGTTATTTTAATTAAATACTATATTGTATTTAATATTCTTATGTAATAAAACATTATTTACACTTAACTAACTATAATTATTACAATTTTACTATTATCTAAAATATTACAATATATTACAATGTATGTTAATTTTTTATTTATTAATACATGAATTGTTTCCTAATATTAATTACACTTTCCTAACCAATATTATTACTATTTTGTTATTATCTAAAATATTATAATATATTTTTATAAATAAGAAAAACATTTTTACTAAATTAATTGTTTCCCAATAGGAAAAAATATCTCCAAACTATACTATATTTATATTCAAGATTCATAAATTAATATGGACTATTAATTTGTTGTAATATTGGCATACATTATTTATTATTTTAAATAATACAATTTATAAATGTATAAAAAGAGACATTTATTTAAATCCAAATGGATATTAAAATAATTAATTGTAAAGGTATTAAATTTCAATTTTTAAAAATTTAATTGTAATAATTAATTATATTTATTATTATATATTATAATAATTAAATAAACAATATTACTCCCATTAATACTTTTTATAATAATTAATTATATTTATTATTATATATTTGAATAATTAAATAAACATTATTATTGCCATTAATACTTTGTAGATCTGTCCATGCGCTCACCGGTTACTAACAACAACCACATTAAATTAATTAATGTGACTGAATACGTCGATAGGCGTAAATTTAAGTACATACTTTAGGGAAAAACATTAATATAAAAATTATGTGCCTAAATTTATGCCTATCGGTGTATTCAGACACATTAATTAATTTAATGTAGGTGTTGCTAGTAATATAGTTGGACCTCCTAAGCCAAACATCTCTTCAACTATGCGAAGAATAGACCCGTAATTTGATACCACCTCCATGAATGATTCTGGGGGGTTGAAATAAAAGTCGATTAATGAGACGGTCAAGGGAGAGTTGATGATGCATCAAGATACTCCATGGTATACAATCATGGGATTAGGTCTCGCATGGAAGGCTCAAAATGTAATTGGATTTGCCATTCTTTCAGACCCACAACTAGGTTGGTGGATCTATATAATGCTTCATCATTCATATTCCAGAGGGTGTACTTAAAATGTAGCATGTTTATATTGTCAATTTCCTATTTGATGCAGTCAATAATTATGTGGAGAAAAAGGTCATCTAGGTTCGTGTTGGTATTCATATATCTTATGAGCAAAGAGGAGTCTCCAAGGATTATTACAGAGGTAATCTTATTTTTTCAAAGGATTTTGCAGGATTGAAGAAGAGTTAATGCCTCCTCTTGATTGTTAGTTTTTTAACCATCCCCAAGCACATATAGTAATTAGATGTCCTTCAAGGTTGAAGAGCACCCCCTACACCTCCCTCCTCTATAAAAATTTCATTTTTTTATTAAGTAATAGAATTTGAAATTCAATTTCCTTCCCCCACGAGTATATTTGGGGGAATGTGGAAGGTCTCTAAATTGTCTGCTGCCAATCCTCAAATTCAATACATTTTAAATGTGTTGTGATATTCCTGCAAATCTCTTTTGTGAATAATATTCGGGATCAATTCCCTTGCATTGCCCATATAAGTATGAGTAGATACAATGCCTTTAAAATTGTCGTGTTGAAAGAATCATAATAAATTATCCTTTGAGCTATATAACATTTTTGGAAAGGTTTTCAAATTGAATGAATGTATCCACCCAAACTATGCAGTTGAAACAAACAAAGTACATTCCTTGTTCTAGCAGGAAAATAAGTATTGCAAGGGTTTTAATGCTAATTATGACCTCTCAATTGTATCGTTCTACTGCATTTCTTATTAGAATTGGAGAACAACTCTTAAAAGGGTTTTAGTACAATTTTTTTCTTTAATGTTCCAAACAAGCAGAGTAACTTAAATTTCTTTTTTGAGTTAGAGAACATTTGTTGCGAGGATTTTAATGGATATTTACTAACATTTAGCCTTGAATTTGGTCATGGAAACCTTGTCCAGGGCCTTTGTGGTCATGACCTCAACATATTATGTAAAAGAGCGGTGGATCAACTCCTCAAGTTTAGGCATGATGGGTGATAGAGAATGACAAGACGAGGCATAAAATAGGGTCATGAAGAAGAGACCACAACATTATCATAGTAATACTTATGACCAACATTCAAGTTCCAACTTGGACTTCACTGGTGCACTAGGTTTTGAGTTTCATAATGACGAGCATCAGAGCAATTGAAATACTTATGAGGGAGGAATTGGAGTCATGGAGTAGAGACGAGGCTTGTTGAATAAATTAATGATGATTTCCTTGGGGATTCCTTAGCTTCATATGCAGTATGAGGGTACACTTCTTCGACATCACTCTCATTTATTCAACAAGAACATGAACATGGTAAAGTAGTGGCAAAGATACATACACATGGTCGTTTTTTTATTGGGACGAGAGACTAAGAATAGTTTCATGAAACCATGTTTCAACAAAGAAAATCTCTTTGACCTAAAAGTAAATAGGTCTTGTTTGGATTCTATGTAGAAACAATTCAAAAATATCAATCCACTAACTTTTGATGGAGAGATAAAGACTTGTTAGTAAATCGAATCTTGGGTTCTAGGGATGAGAAAGTGTCTTTGGGAAATGGAAAGAAAGATTACATATATATTCACATAGTTGTTTTTTAAATATAATGCATTTTCATCAATGCACAACAAAGATGAATTAAAAAAGAGCGGAATTATTATATTGTAAAAACAAGTTAAATAAAATCCTACTATATTGTTGTGCCAAAACTTAGAGGAGAGAATTGTGCAAAAGACATTTACCAAGTAAAAGATCAAAATGAATAGGATTTTTGAAGAAAATAATTCATAAGGAGTTATTATGGGTTGTATGTGAGTCTATATATGATAAATTTCAATTATGTAGCTTCATTCACTTCATTTCACTAAAATTTCCCTTGATTAATTCAAATATTCCCTTTAATTTTGATCTATTCCCATCCATATTTATTGTTCATTTCAACAAAATAGAAGAGTTTAAGATTCACATTCAATACTACAATCCCTATCTTTATTGTTGCTTTCCTTTAGTTGTTTTGTTGTTACAAAACTTAACTTTTTTGGTGCTTCCCTTTAGTTTTTTGTTGTTGCACCCTAACTTTGTTGTTGCTTCCCTAACTTTGTTGTTGCAAACCCTAGCCAAGGTGTTTAGTTTCTTTACCCTTTCACATAATATTTGTGTTTTTGGGGCTTGGAGCATCTGTTTGCCTCAATGATATTTTTGATGTAAATATTTTCTTAATGGGTTGCCCCCCCCATCGCCTTGGATTCCAAAAGATGTCCATGTCCTTTTCCATGTCCGTATGAGTTTTATTTAAAAAAATATTTCTAGGTTACATTATGCACATGCTACACTTCCAATGCACTTGTGAAATTCACACTATATATCACATCAGTAGACACAGAAACCTATAAGTGTTTATGCACTATGGATTTGTATAGATGTGAACTAAGATACATGGTAATACCTATAAATGAAAATGCATTGTGCATATTATTGTTGCTAGGATCTATATTCCTCCCTTGTCCAGTTATAGTATATTAGATCATTTACCTAACTTAGGAGTCATTTGCTAGAGTTTGGTGGCACTGGTGCCACTAGTGCTAATGGTTCCATTGGTGCCACTGGTTCCATTGGTACCACCAGTGTGCCCCATTGGTGTCATCAGTGTTCCATTTGGGTGCCACAAGTGCCAATCCCTAAACTTTAGGAGCCACTTCGAGTGCCACCATCAACCTCCATCAGTTGGTTGTAGTTGGTAGGTAGTTATTCTAAGTTTTTCTCTAGTTACATTCAGTTAGATGTCCTTCAGTTCAGTTAGTGTCAGTCTTGCATGGCTGCATGGGGGTAGGCTCCATTTCTCACCTACTTCATCAGTTTAACTGGTTTAAATGATTAATAGACTGAAATAGACATGTGGAGTTAGAATAGTGAGCTTCGATAGTGATTTAGACACTTCTAGTTATCCAGTCAGTCAAGATTGAGTTTGTAGATTTGAATCTTATCCACATGATTCAAATTCTCCTTATTGTAACACTGTTGTATATTGTTGGGATTAATGAATACACTGTTGTAATTTACTGATAATCTCTTATCAGTTTGTTGCTGTTGCAACTATCATCCCAATTTATTTATTTATTTTTAGGGCCCCCCTACTCTTATAGTTTTTTTTAGAAGGCTTTGAAAGTCTATCTTTATCTCACAAAGAATTTGTTTCATGACTTAAGTTTTTGCAAAAGAAGCTTTCTTTTATTTTACTTGATGTATCGGATACACGCTTGAAATTTCATCCGACGTATTGGAAGTGTAGTGCTCTAGCCACCTGATTCTCTTTGTCATGCGCTTCCAAAAAAGTCTTCCAATACATCGGATGTACCTTGGTTTATGTTATCGTAAAACACTTGTCGATGCTCTCGGATGATTAGTCCAAATCCTTTCTGACACATCGAGTCTCCCTTGTCATTTCCTTTTTCGATCTCTGCAGAAGTTTTGTTATGGTTCTATTCACTGTTTTGGGTGGATGTTTCCGAGTGTTTCGAAGTCTAGTGATGTTTCCTGTCGATGCTTTAGATGCATAGTCCATTGCATATCCGATGTCTTCTTGAAGTTTGTTCTGACGCCGGAACGGTGTTAGTTTTTTTCCATATCGATGGGACCTCTAAGACTTTTACTTGTGTTTGTGTATTAGTTTTTAACCCCCCATTAGATTTCGAGCTTGTTCTTTCTAGCGACCCGAGGCCTTCACGTCCACTAGAAAAATCATTTATGATATGTTTTTGGTGTTAATGGGTTCCCGCCCGAGGCTTTTACTTATGCTCACCTGCATTCAAGCCTATAAAATCTCGTAAGGGGTTTGTTCCATGGATATTATTTCATGGTATTGGTAGCCATTTGGAGCTGTTAGTGTCCGAGCGAGTTGTTATCCAGCAGGGATCATGCTTTTCCAGGTCATTTCATAAATCCAGGTAGGATCTCATTACTTGTCCCATTACTTGGTGAATTTTTAGAATAGCTTGGTAAGGTTAGGTTTGTTTTCTTTTCCGTGGAGGGTCTTTAAGCATTGTGGTCAATTTATTGTGAAGGGTTTCTTTGTTTGGTTAGCGAGGGCCACCATTTCTTTTACCTACCCTAGCCGTTGTTTCCCATATCCTACCGTGGGGTTTGTTCTAACATTTGATGGTAGAGGGAGGGCAGTGGGAAGACGAGCATTTCATCGTCTACACCACTCCCTCATTTCATTAATCAGAAGATGGCAGTATTGCGACTGTTGGTCGGTCGGAAGAGGCATTTGCAAAATTCCATGGAAGGATTTTCCTTTTAGGGTAAAAACCTTGGTTATTCATGGAGAGACCAATGCTATTCCAGGAATTTTTTGTTTTTTCCTTTCTCATTGACAGTGTTGGAAATTGATAGGCTCTGAGAGATGTGTTACCGTGGTGAGATCCTAAGGACTAGTGCCGTAGAGACGATGCTTGTGAACCTTGTCCTTTCCGCCCCTAGAAAACTTTAAGCCTGTTGTGTGTGTTCCTTTTCATGAGAGCATGTTGAGGATAGACACATAAATTTAGTCATTATGCATCATGATGATTCGGTAAAGGAATTTCTAGTTAAAATCATTTTGGCTTTAGTGTAGAGTTTATCAAATTGTAGTTATATGTTTGGAATAGATTGAATCTAACATGATTTTGTATCATCAAAATAGTATCGTCATTCATATAGCAACATGCCTCGAAAACAAAAGAAGAAGGTGCAAGTTGTGGACAAAGAACTAGAGATAGAGATCATAGCCCGAGTGGAGGTTATATATGAAGATACCAAAGTTGTCACGTGCATTGAACCTGAGTACAAGTGGGAGGGAATCTATCAAATGATCACCAATCAAAGCGTCTTAGATGCAGTATTGCAAGATTTACCCATATATTCCAATATAGAGAGGTTAGAAATCATGAAGGTTGCCACGCATCCAGAAATATTTCCATGTTCAGAAGTAATAGGTTGGATTCTTCCTAGGGCTGATGTAACAAAAATGATTTTGTTTAATACTGAAGGATAGGGTTATGTTTCTTATAGCCTAGCTTATGTAGCTTAGGCATATAAGATACCCATGCCCCAAAATTATCTAACTGAAAAATGGTTGAAGGACCTTAATCTAGATATTTTGGACAATGTCAAAAGAATGGTGGTTCCCAGAAAGAATTTTCGTACAAGACTGTCTCGGGAGTATGAAATTGCAAACCTTCGGACTCCCTATATATTGATATCCTTGATGTTGATCAGGATCTGTGTAAGAGAAAATGGAAAGAATTTCAAACTGAGCTGGGTACCCGTAATAGTTTTTGTGGCCACTCAAGGCACAATTTCCAACTGGGCCAATATAGTGTCTAACAGTTTGTCCTCATGCATAAGTGCAGCACTGGGAGGAGTCTCACAAAAGAAATCAGAGTTCTATATGAGCTCATTTATGATCGATTGTATTTTGTGCACACTGTCGTTCCCAGCTCTGAGGTGCAAATGGGATAAGGACAAGTCTCCTGTCTATGCTGCATATTAGTTGTTGTGGGCACACAAATATTTCAATCACTATAAGAGTATTTGTGAAGACTTCATAATGCCAATATACAGGTTAATATTCCTCGCTGAGTGTGATTGCATGTCGGAAGAAACCTTGAAGATTGTACAAGATAATGGGCATTATTACCTGATTGAGGAAGGTCTGTATCTGAGGATGTTTGGTGGAACATGGGCCCCTTCTCTTTTGCCAAAATATGCTATGGATTATGTTATTCACAAGGAAGTAGTAAGGAAACTTTACATTGATGGGGTTGGTAATTTCCTATTTGAACAAAAGAAGGATGTGTACCCCCTAGTCCCATTTTATATAGAAATTTATAAGTTCTCCAAAGTGAAGAGTGCTCCAGAGTTTGTAAAAGAGTTAGAATACTTTCATTTTTGAGAGATAAGTTTTCATAGGAATGATTATGAGGATAAAGTTGCTAATTATTGTACTGCAGTAGGAGTAGATTTTCAGTACTCAAACTACTGGGATAAAGATGAAGAAATTTTCTGAAATGCACTCAATATGACAGCTTTGAGGAGGAGATTTAAGCAAAAGATAACTACAGTAGGTGGAAAGGGAAAATATATTGAGTAGTAGAAGAATCAAGAGGAGGAAGCTTCTAAGAAAATACAAGAGGAGGCACTCAGATTATCACAAGGAGAAGAATAGTGGTTGGCGTCAGAAGAAGAAGAAAAAAGAAGATCCAAAGAAGAAGCCAAGAAGAGGTCAACATAAGAAGAAATTACGAAAAAGAATCAAGAAGAAGAGACTCAGAAAAGGTAGCAAGAGGATGAGAGGTTAAGAGTGGAAGCAACTGAACAAGAAAGAGAACATGTAGAGAAATCAGTTGAAGAGATTTGACAAAAGGAGAAGGAGGAACAAGATCATGTAGAGAAATTAGCTGAGGAGCTTCGACAAAAGGAGAAGGAGGAACAAGATCATGGAGATTTGGAGCAAACTCAGTAGTCTTATGATCCGATAGAATCCTATGTCCCATCTAGCAGCACATCCGAAGGAAATCTAGCTCCGACATTAGGGATTGAACTAATCCCTTTTATCCCATCCTAAGAAGAGGAGGTGGCCCGATTTAAACACCATTTTTTATGACAAGCATAAGAAAAGAATTTTAATGAGAATTGAGAAGAAAGTGGAAGCTTAGGAAAAGAAGGGAGTCATGGTGACTGAGAAGACAATTTTTCACGGGACTGAAAAAGATCCAAGAATTATGGCAAGGGTAGGTGTAGCCTCATCCCTAGATAATGAGGATAATGTTGATAAAATAATGACTAATTTGGAACAACATTAGAAGAATATTGCTCAAATGAAGAAAACCCTAAAAAGGGAAAGAGGTGAAGGTCAAAGTTTGAAGAGGAAGCATGAAGATATACTCAGTAAGATTGAGAAGTCAAAAGAGGCATGCCAAACTTTACAATATGACAAAGATGATCTAGTGTTATCAGTGAACATCAATGAAGGACAGAAGAAAGACCTCGAGAAGCAGGTTGTGGAAGTAGTACAGATTGGAGATACAACAAACAAAAGAGTAGAGGAGTTGGAAGCTGAAAACCTTTTACTTAAAGAACAACTGCAAGTGGTGAAGGAGAAATAGATGGACATCACTCCATTCCAGAATCTAACCTTGATGTTGCAAAAAGAGATAAATCAGGTTTTGTTGAATCTTGTAGGGGAGATGTATAGGGTTAAACAAATTGAGGACATATTAAAAGATCTAGAACTCAGCTCAACACAATTCCAGAGAATATTATTGGATGTGGTAGAGCTTGTAAAAAATCAGTTAGCATGGATAGAAACCCATTCAACATTTCCAGCTAACATGCCTCAGAAATATGTAGGAAGTCTTAAGATGGAGGTAGCCATACTGAATTTTGGTTGTAGAACAATGGTCAGGTTAAACACTGCCATTGAGAAAACTATTGAAAAGTGTGCTGAATTTTATAAAGGCATACATCTGGTTCACAATCAGTGCATGGTTCTAGCAGACTCCCCGGATCAAGTTTTCCTAGTCATGAAAAAACATTTGAAGAATTTGCAAGAGAGGCTGGAAAAGGGAGAGGAAATCATATCTAGGCTTGAAGCTGTTAGTGAAGAAGACATCAAGATTTGGATTATACAAGCATCAGGTCACAAAATCATGTTGGAAGAATATTTGAGTTAGAGTACACCCAAGGTGAAGGAAATCGAATCACAGCTGTCAAATCATGAGGTGCCAGTTTGTGCATTAGAACCTTTAGAGTACTAGGTCATTAGTGAACAAGCACAAGCTTGGGGCATTTTTTTCAAGACACCAACTGGGCCCACTTAGTTTTTTCTTATTCACAACTGAGGATTATTTAATATTTTGTATTTATTGCTTTCTAAGTGCATGCACTAGAGGACAAAATTTTGTAAAGGAAGAGTCGAGGAATCCCAAAAGGTTGGAGGGAAACTTAGGAGTCATTTTTTTTTTGTATAAGTAGAGGTGAAGTAGATGTTAGAGAGGACTTTTCCATGCTAGATCTTGGTGAATTTTATTGTAAGAAGAACTACTTCCTTTTCTAATAAAGAAAGCTATATTTTCTACTGGAGAAGGAGCTGTAAAGTTTCAGATGCATGCTATAGATTGGTTGAATGTCGAATTATTTCTGTTTCAGCTTATTCTATGAACTGTGAGATTGTTCTGACTTATGAATTAATTCCATGTTATGATTGATTTTCTGTTATTTTATGAAACTTATGCAGTATATTGAGTGATGAATGTTTTAACTAACAATGAGCTATCTCTCTGTTTATCTTTCCATGTGTATTCATGTATTCTAGATTATGAACAACTATCTGTAACATTCCTTATGCATGTTTTACAGTACATTACTCATCATTAAATATAATCTTTCTCCCTAGGGATATGTTAGATAGAATTAGTTAGCTTAGAGTAATTGTTATTTGTTTATGATGTAGAAGCAAAAGGGGTAATGAGATGAGAGGTAAGAACCTGCACATCCCATTGTGAACTCTTTGCTGTCTCTATTGATTGCACTTATATTAGGCACTTGCATACCGTATATAAAATAAAACAAAAATACACTCAAATGGTGGACCAGGCCGCAACCAGTAAAGCAAGCTTAAACCATTACTTGACCTACGGTAGCTGGGCCGTAAACTGAACGGATTCTCCATATCGAACAATAACGTGGTAATTGGGAATGTTTATTGGGGAGAATACCTACTATTGTTACCTAGGATTTTCCAGGCCTCAATAGTTTTGGCGCTAGAAGGAGGGCCTCTAGTGCATGGCTGGCCGAGGAAATTCATTTTCTCGAGAACACTCCACCGGTCATAATTCTAAAACCAGTTTCCCTAAGAGACCTAGTCCTGAACAAAAAGTTACAGACTATCTCTACCTTGTTGATAACGAGGTGGTTGATGATTTAAGGAGAAACAATAGGGTGTATGCAAAGAAGATTGAAGGATTGCCCATTAATCCTGCTTTTCCTATAAGATATTTTCGTAAGAAAGACCATCCTTACTATGAGGATTCAGTGTTAGTGGAAGAATTTGAAGAGCTGGTAGAAACAACCTTGCAAGAGATTGTGCAACCTCTAAATCAGTTAGGACCAGATTCCCCTCACTGCTCACATTTTCGAACCCCTGTCTAGTATCCATCTCAATATCCACCTAGATCATGGAAAATGTAAATGCAAATCAGCCTCCTCCACCGCCTGCTTGGAGGGATAGATCCCATCTAAACCTTTCTTCTCCATTACGTGCCATGCCTTAGAATTTTGATAAGTCATTGCCCATGTTTGAACCAAACGAAGGAATTCTTGTGAATGATCATTTGCAAAGTTTTTATCTAGCTTTAGAAGGTTTACAAGCAGGAGAGCATGAAGACGTAGTCTACAGATTGTTCCCTCATACTCTTAAGGGAAAAGAAGCCTCATGGTATTTTCCCCTATAGGAAAAATCAATCCCAAATTGGAACACCTTTGAGAGATTGTTTAGAAACAAATATGGAATCTAGAGAACCCATGCTGATTTAATGAAAGGGTTGCTTTCCATCAGAAAATAAAAGAAATAAAGGGTGCATAATTTCACTCAGAGGTTTGCTGCCTGTTTGTGTCAGAAACTGTTTCTAAGGCTAGGGAAACATGCCAACACAATCTCAAGAGTAAAACTCAATTCAAACTAGGGTTTAGGGTTTTGTTTATGTGTTTTTGGTTGTAAGTTTCAAAGACATACAGGGAATACATTCAGTGAATAAGCAACAACTTAATCAAACACAAATAACTGATAAAGATGCATGTATATAACAAAGATCCAACAAAAGACTGTATTGAAGTTCACACATAAAGGACACGCATAACTAGAAAATACACATTAACCAGCAATGAAATTGTCATTCATGAAACTAAACAAGTTCAAACATGAAGCCAACACAGAACAAATGTAGGGGAAAGAGCCATATATTTCATAGTTTCATCAGTAAATGTATAAGAGAGTTACAGTACCAGTTCACTGAACAAGCCTGATAGTATATACAGCTAGCAGACCTCCTGATGCTCCAAAAATCCAGAACCTTCACAATGTCTTTCTATCCCTCTTTTATGATTACAAAAAGTAGTTCTATCTCCCCTTCATTAGGTCGAAATTGAAACTACCCAGCAGTTACATTAACTAACTAACTCAACTAATTTACTAAAAATAGCAAATCGGATTCCTGGCAAATATGGCGAATTTCTGGAAAATAGGTGTCAAATAAGCTTCCATATCTCTCAATTGGTGACACCTGTGTAAAACCTGAGAGAGGTTTTTGTAAATGGGTCCTTTATGGAAAAAAACCTCTCTTGGTTTGTAACATTTCATCTCCAATCGATCAGAATCTGCCCCGCAATATGAACACTAAAACAGGAAAATATTAAAAATCCTGAAAAATAGGCTGCAAATATTAAATTGGATCTTTCAAACCTTGATATATGTTGCAAAACTGAGAGAGGTTTTTGTATATGGGTATCTTATGAAGAAAAACCTCTTTTTGTTTCCAAAAATTCCTCTCTATCAAATCGTGGTCTGTATT
>LPNX011218488.1:329834-406637 GCA_001517045.1 Pseudotsuga menziesii
TATCGACCTTTAGAACCCTTCAAAAGCTTAAAAGAACAAAACTAAATAAAAATCTGAAGGTAAAAATTGAAAATTTCACTAAAAATCTAAAAATTTTCACAGTAAGAAAAAGAGTAAACTCAAGCAAATATGCAAGCTAAAATAAAAATGACAATCAAACATAAAATTTGAAGAAACAAGTTCTTGACTTAACACTGCCTATATGAATAAATTTGATGCAGCTATAAAACCTGCCGAGAACAACTTAATTGAGTATTACACTTCAGCTCTTGGTCCCGACCTAGACATGTTTGTCAAAAGATCAGTTAAGCCCACCTTAGTGGAAAATTATGAGGAAGCTAAGAAGGTGGAAGCTGAAATGGAGAGTATAGACCAATATCCTGTACAATCAGAGGGATTTTTTTTTGGAAACATAAAGCCTTTGTTGTTAACTAAGCCTAAAGATGAGCGGTCATAGGAATTAGATGTTGTGATCAAAATGGTGTAGAAACTTTCGAATAAAATAATTGACATAAAAAAAGAGGAGGCCAAGAAGTAATCCAAACCTTATTACAAAAAGAGAGATGGGAGTGGTCCATCTAAAAATCCCTCTCATAGTCCCTTTTATATGAACTTAACAAAAGTGGGGATGGAAAATTTCTATACATTCCATCAGCAGCCTCATTCTGAAAAAAAAACTTCCCACAGTGGATAAATCCTATCACTTTAGTGATGAATCAATTACTAGATTCCAAGTTAACAGAAATTGTGGATGGAGGAGAGAAGGATCAGAAACCAACATAGATACAAGAACAAGATACTTTGGATTTATGCGATTATGCACCCCAATTTAGTATAGAGGATGAAGGGTTCACTGAGGAAGAAAAAATATCAGAAACAAATGTTACAACAAGGATTCAGGGCCCACTGAAAGAAGATAACACGATAATGCCCAAAATAAAGAAACTTTAGGAGAACATGAAGAAGATAAAAGATAATACTTAGACTGTTAATATACTAGAATTTTTCATCACAAGTCAGAATCCCAAGAAAGTCAATATGCCTATGAAGTTTGCAGAAAACAAAGTTGAAAATGTCAATAAGAATTCCATTGAGCATGAAATGGGATACGTCATAATAGAAGATATTAAAAAGACTAAGGAAAACATCTCTTTGTTTGAAATGTGCAACTTAACCCAACAAAAGGAAAAGTTGTTGAAAGCACTTAAGACACCTATAACAAAAACCTAGAATGGTAAACAGTTTGAGGAAGAGATTGGTGAAGAAAGTATAGGGGGAATTCTAAATATAGAACACCAGCATTCCTACTTCCCTTTGAAATTTTCAATTACAACGTGCATAACTGTTTGGTAGACTCTGGAGCATCAGTGAATGTCATGCCGCTTTCAGTTTGCAAGTAGATAAATGGTCAACCCAAGCAAACTATAGGACAAGTTGTCCAATTAGATAGAACTGCAATTAAAGTGGTAGGAGAAATGGAAGATGTCCCGATACATTTATTAGCAGATGAGAGGGTTTGCCAGTATATAGACATTGTGGTAGCAGACATACCGGATGCATATGGGTTGGTTTTGACCTGGGACTGGTAGGCAAAACTAGATGGTTATTTTGCCTATGACTGGTCACATTTGTGGTTTCCCTACAAAGGTTTCCAGAATCAGATAAAGGTGTTGAGGGAGCCTTAGATGAAACACAATGTAACACAGTTGGAGGGGAAGAATGAACTAGTTAATTCTATTTTGGGGAACTATTTCCTTGAGCTTGAACCAAGAAATTATCAAGTTGAAGAAGCCAATGACACATCAGATACCCAGCTCGATCTCCTTGAAGTGATATTGATTGCATCAAATTTTGTTAGTAAATCCCATACTTCATTTTGATAAGCCTTCAAATGTGGTCATATGCAATGAATTTTATTTTAGATTTGTTTAACAATGATTTCAGAATCTCCATATACTTTTAGGTTTTTTACTTTCAGTTCCATTTCCTTTTTTAGTCCCTAGACTAATGCCTCGTACTCAGCTATATTATTAGTACACTCAAATTCTAATCTATAGGAAAGGAAATATTTATTATTTTTTTCAGGATCCATCAAGACATAGTCAGCTCCTGATCCTTCCAGGTTTTTGGAACCATCAAAATAAAGAATCCCAAATTTTTCTACCCCTACTGAATTTAAACTACTATCTACATATGAGACTAGTTCTACTATATTACAATCAATCACCTGCAGAAAGGAGAAAATTCATTAGCTTGTTTAGGAAATACAAAGATGTCTTTGCTTGGACATATGAAGACCTCAAAACCTATGACACCAAAATTATACAACATGTCATTCCAATAAAAGTTGGAGTCAAGCCTTTCCAACAACCTCTAAGGAAGATGCACCCCAAACTAGAACCTCTAATTCAAAGTGAGGTGAAGAAGCTTCTTGATGCTAAGATCATATTCAAGGTTAGACATTCAGAATTGTTTTCAAATTTGGTGCCAGTATGAAAGAAGTATGGAGAGATAAGACTTTGTGTTGATTTCATAAATTTAAATCGTGCATCTGATAAAGATAATTACCCTGTCCCACTCATGGAACAAATATTACAGATGGTCTCAGGCTCTAAGCTATTTTCTCTATTAGATGGATTCTCAGGCTATAACCAAGTGTTAGTAGCGGAAGAAGACAGACTGAAGACCACTTTCAGAACCAAGTGGGGGACTTTTTCATATAGAATAATGCCCTTTGGAATCATTAACACTGGAGCAACTTTCCAAAGTGCTATGGATATAAATTTCTGCGGTATGATTGGCTGAAGTGTAGTGGTTTATTTGGATGATGTCACGATATTTTCTAAGAAGAGATAAGAACACTCGTTTCATTTAAAATAGATTTTTGAACATTGTAGAAAGTATGGCATTTCTTTAAACCCAAAGAAATGTGTGTTTGCTATTACAGAAGGAAATCTATTGGGTCATGTAATTTCAAAGAAAGGGATCTCAATAGACCCAGAAAGGATTAAATCAATAGAACTTATCCCTTTACCCCATAATAAAAGGGGCATGCAGTATTTTATGGGGAAATAAATTTTGTGCGAAGGTTTGTGCCAGACTTTGCTCAAATAGTCAAACCTTTGCAGCAAATGGTCAAGAAAAGTGTCCAATTCAAGTGGAATGATTTGGAGAAAGGTGCATTTAACAAGATCAAAACATCAATAGATCATGCACCATCCCTTAAAAGTCCTGACTTTGAAAAATACTTCATCTTGTACACTTTTGCTTTAGATAATTCATCAGCAGTAGTGCTGACACAAAAAGAAGAAGGGGGAGATGAGTACCCCATATCGTTTATGAGCACTGGCCTACAAGGGGCTGAATTGATTTACCCCACAGTTAATAAGCAAACTTATGTAGTTTTTAAGATGGTAAAGAAATTCAGGCCATATATACTGAAGAACCGTACCAAAGTGATAGTTCCACATCTAGCAGTTCGATCTCTTTTCATACAGAAAGAGTTAGGAGAAAGAAGAGGTAACTGGGTAATAGCCTTACAAGAGTACGACTTAGAATTCAAACCAACAACCATAGTTAAAGGGAAAGGGATCTGCAAATTGATGACCGAGATTCAGGACAGTGAAGATAAAAAATTAGGTGAATGAAGCTAAGTTACACATGGTTGATGTATGTCCTTTATTTACAGCTCCAGAATCCTGGTACAGAGACCTGGTTCATTATCTTCAAGAAGGATACTTTCCTGAACACTAGAATCCCAAGCAGAGGAGAGCGTTACACTTAAAGTCAGCCTCATATCATATTATTGATGTAGTTCTGTTTAGAAAAAACTATGATGGAGTTTTTCTCAGATGCTTGGAATGCGATGATGCAGCTAAGGTTGTTATAGAGCTACATGAAGGACCTGCTGGAGGTAATTTCTCAGGAGATACTACAATGCATAAGATTTTTAGAGCTGGGTATTACTGGCCGACTTTGTTCAAGGATTTTCATGCTCATGTTAGGAGATGTGATACTTGTCAAAGGAGCAGTGGAAGACAAGCAAAGGCAGCAAGACCATTAAAACCAGTTATTTCTGAACCATTTGAGCAGTGGGGGATTGATATTATTGGAGAGATCAACCCAAATTCTTCATTGCAGCACAAGTACATCCTCATAGCAACATACTACTTCACTATATGGGTAGAGGCCATCCCATTGCAAAAAAGTGAATGAAGATGCAGTTATGGATTTCTTGCAAGACCATATTATGACCAGGTTTGGGGTTCCAATTTCCCTGGTTTTTGATAATGCTTCCTATTTTTCATCTATTAGACTGACTGCATTTGCAAATGAGAAAGGGATTAAATCACATTATTCTACTAACTATTATCCACAAGGTAATGGTCTAGAAGAATCTACAAATAAAAATCTCATTAGGATTTTGAAGAAAATAGTCATAGAAAATCAAAGGAGTTGACACATAGCCTTTCCTAATGCACTCTGGGATGATAGAGTCACACCCAAAAATTCCTTAGGTGTGTCACCCTATACTCTAGTCTCTGGGAAAGAAGCCATCCCTTCCCCAAATATTTTGTTTCCTTCCTCTCAACTAGCTCAAACATCTAGAGGAACTGAGAATGAGGTCCTGCAAATCCGAATCAATACTCTGCTAAAGTTGGAAGAGTCTAGATCTAAGTCAAAAGAGAGGTTTAAGCACCAGTAGGAAGTCGTGAAGAGATGGTTTGATAAACACAAAGTTAGAAAGAATGAATTTAAGGTAGGTGATTTGGTTCTTAAATGGGATCACCCGCATGATGAGAAGGGAAAACACACTAAATTTCAACAATTATCGATAGTACCTTTTCAGATTGTAGAGAAGTTAGGCCCCTCAACCTATAAATTACAAGATTTACAGGGGTGGGAGTAGAACTTGCCAGTCAATGGTTTAGTTCTAAAATTGTATTTTTCTTAATGCTATTTGGTTTTCTTTGTACATAAATAAACGTTTTTGATTTGTTTCAAAGTCTTTTTTTTCTTTGACTAGTTTTGCTTTATTTTCACTTTGATTTCTTAGATTCTGATTTCTTGTAGTTTGTTTACTTTACTTTATATTTTCAATAAACTAGCACAACCTTTGTCTTTGGAGTTCATTAGAGTTATGGATAAACTGAAAATCTTTTGATTGAAGGACTGCTTGTTATTTGCACATATATCATGCTTAAATATCCTTTAAGATTCGTAGATTATTTGAATAGATTTTGAAAAAATTTAAGTCCTGTTTAATTCCTATAAAATAACTAAGGTCAGAAAAGTCTAGAATACTATTTTGAGGCTTCATTCACTTCACACTAAATTCAATCCTAGGAAGCTAAAAGAAAAATACCCATGGAAAGGAAGCAGGGTGAACAGTTGTATGGTATTTAAATAATCCCATGCCACAAATGAAAGCCAAAAGGCCAAAAGAGACACGTCTCCTAGAAAGAAAGCATACATCAAAAGACATATTGAATAAAATTAGTTTGGATAAGATTGCTCAAAGGTTCTTCTCTGTCTGTGAGCTAAAAGCAAAATATCTCTCACACAAAAGGACAATATGGATGGAAGAACCTAAGACAAATTTCAAATGAAGAAAGAAATATGGGAAGACTCAAAAGGACAAAAGTCTGAAAAAAGAATCAAAATATTGAAAAAGGCATGGGAATGAGGAATAAATAAATATATCTGTTCATACCCTATTACAATCCTGTGGTGTCTAAGTTGGAAGCAGTCTGAAGGGAGAGGTAAAATGTACTTCATATCTTGGCCTTAGAAGAGTTATTGAGACTTTGAAAGCCTAGTTCTCCTACCTGTACTGGACCATAATCAATGTTAAAGTTTATAAATATTGCATTCTATAAAATATGGGCATCTTAAAGAAATATGGTAAAGTTTGTTTAACATGATACTTTTAAGTAGTCTTTGTTTAAAAGTTAGTTGTCCAGAGATCTGTGTCCACCAGTTAGTCACCAATTGTTGCTGTTGCAACTATCATCCCAAATTTTTATTTTATTTTTAGGCCCCCCTACTCTTATAATTTTTTTTAGAAGGCTTTGAAAGTCTATACTTATCTCACAAATAATTTGTTTCATGACTTAAGTTTTTGCAAAAGAAGCTTTCTTTTATTTTACCCGATGTATCAGATGCACTCTTGAAAGTCCATCAAACGTATTGGAAGCGTAGTGCTCTAGCTACCTGATTCTCTTTGTCAAGCACTTCCGAAACATTCTTCCGATACATCGGATGTACCTCGGTTTATGTTATCATAAAACACTTGCTTATGCTCCCGGATGCTTAGTCCAAATCCTTTTCAACACATCGGGTCTCCCTTGTCATTTTCTTTTCCGATCTCCATGGAAGTTTTGTTATGGTTCTATCCACCATTTCGGTTGGGCTGTTTTCGAGTGTTCCGAGAGTCTAGTGATGTTTCCTGCCAATGATTCAAATGCATAGTCCGATGCATATCCGATGTCTTCCCAAAGTTTGTTCCAACGCCGGAGTAGTGTTAGTTGTTTGTCATACCGATGTGACCTCTAAGCCTTTTACCCATCTCGGCGTATTAGTTTTTAACCGCCCGATAGACGTTGTGCTTGTTCTTTCCAGCCACTCGAGGCCTTCATGTCCACTAGTAGGGTCATTTCCGATATGTTTTTGGCGCTAATGGGTTCCCGCACGAGGCTTTTCCTTATGCTCACCTGCATTCAAGCCTATAAAAGTTCATAAGGGGTTTTTTCCACGGTTATTATTTCATAGTATTGGTTTCCATTTGGAGCTGTGGAGTTGTCAGTGTCTGAGCGAGTTGTTATCTAGCAGGGATCGTGCTTTTCCAAGTCATTTCAATAATCCAGGTAGGATCTCATTACTTGTCCTGTTACTTGGCGAATTTTTAGAACAACATGGTAGGGTTAGGTTTGTTTTCTTTTCTGTAGAGGGTATTTAAGCGCTGTGGTCAATTTATTGTGAAGCTTTGCTTTGTTTGGTTAGCCATGGCTGCCATTTATTTTACCTACCCCAGTCGTTATTTCCCAGATCCTGTGACATAGGAGCACAGACTTAAATTCTATGAGTTCCATGGCTATTTCAAGTTAAAGTAATTTTTTTACTAAAAGAGAGTGGGTTCTCTTAAAACTATTCTGTTGTATTTTGATGAGATTGAATAAATTTGTAGAAGGATCTCGAATCTTGAATAATGTAATAACTGTAGGATAATAGATATTTTTAGTAGAAATCATAGGATCTAGATTTCCTAGATGAATTGATCCAGATTTCATGGATATGAGCAACCGAATAAAATTGTATTTAAGAAAGGATTTGTGGAGTCATTAGACTCAAAAGGAAGGGTAGAGAGAAATAGAGGGTTAACAAGTAGACAGTGAAGTTTAGTTGCAGAGGTTCATTGAAGGAAATACAACTGCTTTTATTTCAATTTTTTGAGTGTTGAAAACCTTTGTGTTCAAATGTGTTTACTGTGTATAATTAAAGAAAAAGCATTCGTATCAAGCTTCCCAGGAAAGATGAATTTTCATATAAGAGGAAGTCTAGAAAGTTCGATGGATCAATTTTTCATATTCAGGAAACGATTATGAAAATCTAGGAAGGAAATCATATCCAACTGCCAAGAAATCTAATGTTTTTAGGATCTTTGGAGGCGACTGTATAAAATCGTAAGTTATTGCATATTCTTTTGTGCTCAATTGAAATCACAGTTAGAATTTGTAAATACATAGTTACAAATCTATTGAAAAAAATCATCGTATGCAGTTAACATAAAACAAATCACACGCTACAGTTGATCCATGATTAATGTATATTACTGAGAAATTTTAAGTGTCTGGTGAAAACTCAGATCTAGTTTCCATAAAAGGGTTTTATAACCATGTTTTATAAAACGTCCAAACCTACTGTACGTTTCATTTGAAGTTTTTGGTTATTTTTTTTGGAACCAAAAATTTTAGTGATAGTTTTCCAAGTTAGATAGGCTTGAAATCTTAATTCATTGGCATCCTTGCACCAAGTGGTATCAGAGCATTGGATCAATAAATTGCTCTTGTTTATGAAGGGAAAAATTTATTTTTCACCTTTACCTTTGGAAGAAACAAGAGAGAATCTGAATAGTAATAATTAAGGGACAAACTTATTACCTTCAGAAATGGAATTTAGAGTTCCAGTTGGACGTGGAAGAGGAGGTCGAAGAGGTATACCTGTAGCCAACACAGAAGTAATGGAGGAGTTAAGAGTTCTACGAGAAGAAATGGCAGCCATGAGAGAAGATGGAAGAAGAGATCCCGAAGTAGGTGATGTCAGTGAAGTTGAATAGGAGGATGAATTGGAAGCAGAAGAAAGGATAGAGGAGGACATTGGATTGAAATTATTAAAGGCAGTCATTGGATCTAGTTCAAAACCAAGAGTGGAGATAGCTGCATACAATGGAGGGTTAAATCCAGAATAATTAGTTGACTAGATCAACTCGATCGATAAGCACTATGATTTTTCTAAAGTGCTTGAAGATAACAAAGTGAAATTTGGGACATGCTTCGCTTTGGTGGGATGGTGTAAATGATGAAAGGAGAATAATACATACGAAGCCAATTAAAAGTTGGAGAAGAATGATTTCCAATATGAAGGACAAATTTCTACCAAGAGATCACCGACTTGCTTTGTATAAGCAAATGAAAAACTTGAGACAGAGACTGCTTACTATCAGAGAATATACAGAGGAGTTTTACAAGGTAAACATTAGAGCTGGATACATAGAAGACAACTCTGAGAAGGTAGCCAGATACATGAGTGGTCTTAGATTAGAAATTTAGGATGAAACGAGTTTATTATCACCTAAATTAGTTGAAGAAGCATACCAATTTGCTTTGAAAGTGGAGGAGAAACTGAATAGGAGAAATAAATCAGGGAAAGGAAGAGGCCAGGCATATAGAGGTAAGGGACCACAAACTGGAAGAGGAAAATTTTTAGTTCAAAAGGATGAAGTTGAATCATCAAATAAGCCAGAACAACCTCAGAAGGGAAGAGAGTTCAAAGGAAGAAGAAATTTTCAAAGAGGTCGAGGAAGAGCCAAAAATCATGAGGTTAAATGTTACACATATGGAAATACAGGACATATGTCATGGGATTGTACAAAAGGAGTTGCGAGATAGGGGAATGCTCATATCTCACAGACTGAAAATGAACAAAGAGTACCTGAGGATCATGTTGAGGTTCCAGAGGCAGGAGAAGCCTTACTGACGAGGAGAACTTTGTTGAAACCAAGAAAAGAATTACATGAACCCGAATAGAGGAAGAGCTTGTTCAAAACAATGTGCAAATCACAAGGTAAGTGCTGTAAACTTATCATTGATAATGGCAGTACTGATAATCTAGTTTCTGTAGAGATGGTTGAGAAGTTGGGATTGCAGAAAGAAAATCATCCTACACCCTACAAAGTTTACTGGTTGCAGAAAGGACACCAAGTACTAGTTAATGAGCAATGCAAAGTTGATTTCCAGATTGGAAATTACAAAGACCAAGTCTTATGTGACTTGATACAAATGGATGTATGTCATGTGTTATTGGGTAAGCCATGGCAGTATGACAGGAATGTAATGTACAATGGTAGAGAAAACACTTTTGTCTTGGAGAAGGAAGGCAGAAGACATACTCTTGTTCCCCTAAAGGATGAGAAAACATAGCAACAAATCAGCCCAAATGTACTGCTGGTTAAAGAGAAAGAATTTCTGGAACAATTGCAAGAAGAAGAGGTAAGTTTTGCTATTGTTGGTAAACCTAGAACTATTATAACCAACACTAGAATAGATGAATTACCCATTGAAATTCAGAAATTACTAGAAGAGTATGTAGACATAGTTGTGGATGATTTACCAGATGAACTACCACTTATTAGAAGTATTAGTCATCACATAGATCTGATTCCTGGAGCTAGTTTACCAAACAAAGCTACTTATAGAATGACTCTAGCAGAAAATGCAGAGATCAATAAACAAGTGCAGGTTCTGTTGAATAAAGGATTGGCCAAAGAAAGTTTAATTCCTTGTGGTGTACCAACAATGTTGAGTCCTAAGAAAGGATGAGAGTGGAGTATGTGTACAGATTCCAGAGCTATAAACAAAATCACTATCAGGTATTGATTTCCTTTACCTAGGATGGATGATTTAATGGATTGCTTGAGTGGTGCCAAATATTTTTCTAAATTAGATCTAAAAAGTGGATATCATTAGGTAAGAATGAGGGAAGGTGATGAATGGAAAACAACTTTCAAAACTAATACTGGGCTGTATGAATGGTTATTTATGTCTTTTGGGTTAACTAATGCACCTAGTACTTTCATGAGACTGATGAATGAAGTGCTTAAAGAATTCATATGAAAGTTTGTCATATTCTATTTGGATGATATTCTTGTTTTCAGTAAGACAGGAGAATAATATGTTAGACATTTGAATTTGGTTATGAAGAAATTGCATGGAGAGAAGCTCCTAATAAACCTGAAGAAGTGTTTCTTTATGAAGAAAGAATTGATTTATTTAGGGTTTGTAATTTCACAAGAACGATTGAAAATGGATCCAGAGAAAGTACAAGCAATTTCAGATTGGCCATCTCCAAGGAATGTTTTCGAGGTAAGAAGTTTCCATGGAGTGGTAAGTTTTTATAGAAAATTTATAAGAAATTTTAGTGGAATGTGTGCCCCAATCTTAGACACCGTGAAGAAAGAGAAACAACCATTCAAATGGAATGTTGCAGCAGAGAAAGGATTTAAATTGCTAAAGGAAAAGATAACTGAGAAGCTTGTTTTAGCCCTCCCAAACTTCAGCAAACTATTTTTTGTTAGATGTGATGCTAGTGGACATGCTATTAGAGGAGTATTGAGTCAAGATGATAAACCAGTGGCATATTTGAGCGAGAAATTGAATTAAGCAAAACATAAGTACTCTACTTATGATAAAAAAATCTATGCAATAATTCAAGCTCTAAAGAAGTGGAGGCATTACCTTATGCTTGAGGAATTTGTTTAATATTCTGACAATCATGCTTTGCAATTCATAACTAAGCAGGAAAAGTTAAATTAGAAACATGCTAAGTGGGTTGAGTTAATGCAGAATTTTAATTTTGTTTTAAAGCATATCAGTGGAAATTCTAACAAGGTTGTATATGCTTTGAGCAGAAGATGTTTAGTTTTGCAGGAATTCCAAGTAAACGTTCTTGGATTAGAGCATTTGAAAGATATGTATGCAGAAGATGTTGATTTTAAAGAAGCTTATGAAGCTTGTAAAATCCAAGTATTCAGAGACAGAAGCCCATGGATAGACTTCATGTTGTAGGAAGGATTATTGTTCAAAGGAAACAAATTGTGCATTCCTAAATGCTCAATGAGAGATAATTTGCTGAAGGAGAAGCCTAGTGGAGGACTTGCTGGTCGTTTTGGAAATGACAAAACTTATGCTCAATTGAATAATTTTTACTATTGGCCAGGAATGAGAGTAGATGTGCAGAGATTTGTTGGAAGATGTCAAATATGTCAACGTGCAAAGGGGAGGCAACAAAATATAGGATTGTATAAGACATTACCTATTCCAAAGAGACCTTGGGATGCTGTAAGCATGGATTTTGTTCTAGGATTTCCAAGAACACAAAGAGTTTCTGACAGAGATACTAAGTTTGTTGGACATTTCTGGAGGACTTTATGGAAGAAATCAGGGACATATATTAACTTTAGTTTAGCTTACCATCCTTAGATTGATGGGAAAACTGAAGTTACAAATAGAAGCTTGGGTAATATTTTGAGAACTTTAGTTAGTGAACATCCTAATAAGTGGGATCTAGCTTTATCACAGGCTGAGTTTGGATATAATGATTCACCTAATAGAAGTACAGTTTTGAGTCCTTTTAAAATTGTTTATGGGACAAATCCTAGAGGAGTATTTGAACTCAAAGACTTGGGAATGATGGAGAAAAGAAGTGCAAATGCAGAGGATTTTGCTTCAGACATGCAAAGGTTAAAGAACAGTTGCAGTAGAACAGTCTTAAATATAAACATAGAGCAGATCTGAAGAGAAGAGAAGTGCATTTTGAAGAAGGTGACCTAATATTAGCATATCTAGAAAAAGAAAGGTTCCGTAGAGGCACTTATAATAAACTGAAGTTGAAGAAAATTGGGCCTTGTAAAATCTTGAGGAAATTTTCAGCAAATGCTTATGAAATTGAACTTCCAGATGATATAGGAATATCACCTATATTTAAGGTTGTTGATTTGTACCCTTATAGAGAGGCTGAAGCAGAAAATTCTTCAACAAATGGTCTAGATACTGGACAGAAAGTTAGATGGCAGAAACAGATTCCCACTATGCCGAAGTTGGAAATGGATAGGATTTTGGACACTAGAGTGTTGAAGAAAACCAGAGGACATGATTACTATGAATACCTGATCAAGTGGAAGAATCAACCACTTGAAGATGCTACTTGGGTGACTACTGCACTCATACATAAAAGTGGTAGTACTGTAGAAGAACTCATGAACAAGAGTTCATGAATTTTTATGACCTAAGGAGTCTGACGTAGGAGCATGGACTTAAATTCTATGAGTTCCATGGATAGTTCAAGTCAAAGTCAATTATTTACTAAAAGAGAGTGGGTTCTCTTAAAACCGTTATGTTGTATTTTGGTGATATTGAATAAATGTGTAAAAGGATCTCGAATCCTGAATAATGTAACAACTATAGGTTAATAGATATTTTTAGTAGAAATCATAGGATCTAGATTTCCTAGATGAATCGATCCACATTTCATGGATCTGAACAAACGAATAAAATTGTATTTAAGAAAGGATTTTTGGAGTCATTAGACTCAGGAGGCAGGGTAGAGAGAAATAGAGGTTTAACAAGTAGAGAATAAAGTTTTGTTGCATAGGTTCATTGAAGGAAATAAAACTACTTTTATTTTAATTTTCTGAGTGTTGAAAATCTTTGTGTTCAAATTTGTTTACTGTATATACTTAAAGAGAAAGCATCCATATCAAGTTCCTCTAGAAAGACGAATTTGCATATAAGAGGAAGTATGGAAAGTTCGATGGATCGATTTTTCATATTCAGGAAACGGTTATGAAAAGCTAGGAAGGAAATCATATTCAACTGCCAGGAAATCTAATGTTTTCAGGATCTTTGGAGGCAACTATATAAAATCATAAGTTATTGCATATTATTCTATGCTCAATTGTCATAGTTAGATTTTGTAAATACATAGTTACAAATCTATTGAAAAAAAATCACCATATGCAGTTAACATAAAACAAATCGCACGCTACAGTTGATCCATGATTAATGTATATTACTGAGAAATTTTAAGTGTCTGGTGAAAACTCAGAGCTAGTTTCCATAAAAGGGTTTTAGAACCATGTTTTATAAAACGTCCAAACCTGCTGTACATTTCATTTGAAGTTTTTGGTTATTTTTTTTGGAACCACAAATTTTAGTGACATCGTGATAAGGTTAGATAGGCATGAAATTTTGATTCATTGACATCCTTGCACCATCCTACCATGGGTTTTGTTTTGACAGTTGATGGTAGAGGGAGGGCAGTGGGTAGATGAGCATTTCACCATCTGCACCACTCCCTCGTTTCATTAATTAGAACATGGCAGTATTGCAGCTGTTGTCCAGTCAGAAGAGGTGTTTGCCAACTGTCATGGAAGGATTTTTCTTTTAGGGTCAAAACCTTGGTTATTCATGGAGAGACCAATGTTATTCCTAGCATTTTCAGGTTTTTCCTTTCTCATTGATGGTGTTGGAAATTGATAGGGTCTGAGAGATGTGTTACCGTGGTGAGATCCTAAGGACCGGTGCTGCAGAGTCGATGCTTGTGAACCTTGTCCTTTCCTCCCCTAGAAAACTTTAAGCCTGTTGTGTGTGTTCTTTTTCATGAGAGCACATTGAGGTTAGACACAAAAATTTAGTCATTATGCATCATGATGATTCGGTAAAGGAATTTATGGTTAAAATCATTTTGGTTTTAGTATATAGTTTATCAAATTACAGTTATATGTGTGGAATAGATTGAATATAACATGCTTTTGTATGATCAAAATAGTCTCGTCAATCATATAGCAACATGCCTTGAAAACAGAAGAAGAAGCTTTAAGTTGCAGACAAAGAACCAAAGATAGAGATCATAACCCTTCTGGAGGTTATATATGAGAAGTAAAAAGAGGCATGCCAAACTTTACAATCTGACAAATATGATCTAGTGTTATCAGTGAACATCATTGAAGGAGAGAAGAAATACCTCGAGAAGCAGGTCATGGAAGCATTATAGAAAGGAGATATAGCGAGCAAAAGAGTAGAGGAGTTGGAAGCTCAAAACATTTTACTTAAAGAAGAACTGCAAGTGATGAAGGAGAAATAGATGGACATCACTCCATTCTAGAATCTAGCCTTGATGTTGCAAAAAGAGATAAATAAGGTTTTGTTGAATCTTGCAGGGGAGATGTATAGGGTTAAACAAATTGAGGACAAATTGAAAGAGCTAGAACTTATCTCAACACAATTCCGGAGAAGATTATAGGATGTGGTAGAGCATGCAAAAAATCAGTTAGTATGGATAGAAACCTGTTCAACCTTTCCACCTAACATGCCTCACAAATCTGCAGGAAGTCTTAAGATGGAGGTAGCCATACTAAATTTTGGTTGTAGAACAATGGTCGGGTTAAACACTGCCATTGAGAAAACTATTGAAAAGTGTGTTGAATTCTACAAAGGCATACATCTGGTTGACAATCAGTGCATGCTTCTAGAAAACTCCCCCGATCAAGTTTTCCCAGTCAGGGAAGAACATCTGAAGAATTTGCAAGAGAGGCCGCAAAATGGAGAAGAAAGCATATCCAGGATCGAAGCTATTAGTGAAGAAGACATCAAGATTTGGATTATACAAGCATCAGGTCACAAAATCAAGTTGGAAGAATCTTTGAGTCAGAGTACACCCAAGGTGAAGGAAATTGAATCCTAGCTGTCAAAGCATGAGGTGTTGGTTTACCTTTGGGTAGACCTGGGTTTACTTATGATGTACCAACAATACCCCTAGCTCACTGGCCCTTTCGGCGACAGACCACAGAATGGCCTGAAGTCTCACCCGAAGTGATCTTGGATGGGTTGGCTGAAGACTCAAGTGTCCTCAACCAGGTTCTGTAGCATCCTAGTGACTTGTGACTCTTCTTAACCAGTGGGATCTCTATGCACAACGCTGTTCTCTCTTCCTCACTGGCTTTGTCAGGGGAACGACCCTTATTGCATCGCAGTCTCTTGGGCGATGCACACACATTCCCTTCTACTCAACCCTTTGCCTGTGATATCTCACACCGCAGCCCCTCTGATGGTGCGATATCGCCTTTCTACGCTGCGATATCTCTACGGTCAAACTCAATATGACTCTTAGGGTCCAAGGCTTTCTCACTGGGTAGAGTAACTCTATTGACCTTCACCGGGTGTTAAACTCTCTTTCTTGAGCTTTCACAGTTCAACACACTCAATCATCAACTCTACTTCACTCGCTGAACTGAATCTACTGGAATCACTTAACACTGTAACTGTTACTGGGTGAATCAAGCACTGGTAAACTCATACACAGGATACCTGATGCATTCAACTCATTTTTAACCTCCTATGTTACTGTAAACTGAGGAATAACATACATATACTCATCAACTGATATACAAAATTCATGTAATGAATAGAAAATAGTACATAAGCAAGCACAATCGCATGAAATAATCACACAACACATGGATTTTACCTGGTTCACTTCCAAGGTAGAAGATACATCCACAGGAACTGGTTTTTATATTATATCTTGAGAGAGTAAAAACAGTTCCTCTGCAACCTCATATGCAGCTCGAGATATTTTGGGTAACTCTGCACACACAGCCGAGAGCCCTTCTCTCCTAGATCTCTTCTCTTCCTATATTTCCTTCTTACAATATACTCTTCCTCTCTCTCTCTCTTAATCCCTATAGATTGTTACATACATGCTCCACGAGCTAGCTACAGGTTATAGTAAGATAACTACAGACTGAATAACAAAACCAGAGCTTGACTCTTCTATAATACAAAATAACTATGGGCTAACAAACGATTTGACTCTGAGACTGCTTAAGTGTCTAAACAGCGAGCTAGCTAACCTTTTACAATACAAAATATATGCTTTTATAGGTGGCCTGAAGGTCTCACCATTACAACACTGTGGTCCTGTCCCAACAGTAACCCAAAAACCCTAACAGTGACAGCCGACTTATCTATACTTTAGCTACCGCTTTTCGTCACACCACAGCTTTCTGTAGTCTTCCACGCTTCTCGGCGCTGATCATGGGTACCGGCGCCGCTTCCTCGCTCTCTTCCCTTCTGTCCTTCGTCTTCAATACCTCGGCCCATTGCTCCTTTTCCATTTATGAGGGTAGCTAAGCTCTCCTGTCTACACTGATGCCTTAAGTGCAGTGGGTGAGCTCTCTCTTCTTGGCCACTCAGGTACTGTTACCTTTGACTTACTCATTCCAAAACAGTAGCATTTCTTGTAGCTGCAGGACCCTACTCCAACAGTCCCCTAACACTTACTTGTGGCTCGCCCCCAAGCCACTAACAGTTGGTTTCTCTTACTGCTTAGTAAACTCAACAGGTTCCCATCCTGTAGTGAGAAAGTGAATAATATCAGCATAGTACTCATCTGCGATATGGATAGAAAACAATTGCGCATTGGGAAAGTTGTTCTCTAGATTACTTGGCTCTTCTCTTGACTCTATCCGCAACAGATGATCAGGTCCAACATTCAATCTCCTTGGTTTTACAATGATTTCAAAATCATACTCCTGAAATAGGAGTAACCATCTGCAGATTCATCCCCCTAACACTGGCTTATTGACCAAGTACTTCAAAGCGGAGTGGTCGGTGAACATCTTGAATGAGGCACCCAACATGTAGTGCCTGAACTTCTATAGAGCATACACCATGGACAATCCTTCTCTTTCTGTAGTGGTGTAGTTCTTTTCTGCGGTGGATAATTTTTTGCTGGAGTATGCGATAGGGTGATCGATACCCCCTTCTCTTGGCTGGGTTAATATGATCCCCAGTGCGATGCCAGATGCATCCACATGTACATGAAATGGCTTGGTCCAGTCAAGAAATACTATGATGGGTGCTGTAACCATCTTCTCTTTAAGAGTGTCTAGACTTTTCTGGCATTCCTCATTCCATAGGAATTTTACATCTTTCTTTAACAGCTTTTCCATAGGTGCTGTGATCTTTGCATAACCCTTGATGAATTTTCTATAGTACCCGGTATGACCGAGCACTGTCCTTAATTGCTTGACTGAGTTGGGTGCTAGAAGATTTACAATGATGGCAATCTTTGCAGGATCTACCATCAAGCCTTGTCTGCAAACAATATGACCCAACAAAATACCAAATGGCACACAGGATATACATTTCTTCAAGTTAAGAGAAATCTGATATTGCCTACATTTCTTTAACATGAGCCTTAAATATCCTATATGCTTGTCGATTAATCCAAATACAGTCCAATCATCAAAATATACTTCTAGAAACTTATGGATGTATTCCTTAAATACAACAACTACTACTCTGGAGAAAATAGCTAGTGCATTTTTAAGACCAAAGGGAATTACCGTATACTGGAACGAGCCCCATTCTGTTACAAAAGTGGTCTTATATCGATCTTCTGGATGGATTCTGATCTGGTGATAGCCTGAAAAGCCATCGGTGAAGGAGTAGACCTCCTGTCCTCCCACATTGTCTAATACTTCATCAATAAAAGGTGTCAGAAATGGGTCATGAAGTGATGCATCGTTGAGTTTGCGTAAATCGACACAAATTCTGATTTGTCCTTTGGTTTTCTTCTCTTACACGACCATGGGACTAACCCATTTGCTTTCTTCTACAGGTTCAATGATTCCTGATGCTAGCATCTTATCGATCTCGTCCTTAACTTTTTCTTTATATCAAGGATTTAATCTATATGGACGCTGCTTAACTGGCCTAGCATCCTCTTTCAAAGGTATCCTCATTACTCCCAAATATCCAACTATTCCCTTCATCTCTGTGAACTTAGTGGGAAATAATTCCTGGTAGTCATGTAATAGATCTGCAAGGTGTCCTACCGTTTCATCATCCCAATAGTCTCCAATAGAGGTAAACTTTGGTTCTGTGTCTATGCCAATATTGATCTTTTTAATCTTGATAGGCTCTGTGATAGCTGGGACATCTAACTTTGGTCCATCAACTTTGCGAGTCCCTTCTGACTCTGGAATGTTGATGCTGTGAGGATCCTCATCCTCATCCTCTGGTTCTGATTTGAAGTTATAACACTCGAGCGCATCTTCTAACTGGATAACCCAATCAGGTTGAGCAGACACTGATAGGGTACCGTCTTCAAATATCTTACTCTTTATTACCTCTAGGGCCTGATCAATACTTGGATACTCAAATTCAAAAGCAAAGGTGAGTTCAAAGCTGTCTATCATAAGTGGCCATGTAATGGTTCCTCAGTTCAACTCGGTCTCAATGTACCAATTCTTTGGAATTTGGTCTAAAGTGTGAATGAATAGGTGAACCCATTCATCCTCGGGAATGTCTGACCAATTTTGTTCACAACTCTGAATGTGTGACTTGGGGTCACTTTCTCCTTTATATTTTTGTTGAAGGAACTCCTTGTCATTATAAAACCTAATCGCCATCAATCTCTTGAAGTCATCCCATGATGCGATATGTTCTTTATGTGCGTGCCACCATCTTGTAGGTGTGGCTCTTACTGCAAGGTCAATAACTGACATCCTCTGCTCCTGAGGAATTTATAGTTCAAATTGGTATAAAAATTTGTTGACATCTGCTAAGCCATCAAATGACAGAGTATCCTTAATTTCTGCACCAATCCATCATAGTGACTTAGTCATAAACGCACATCTATGAGTTGAGACTTCATAAAGTCTATTCTGCTAGTTTTCTAAACCAACCTCTGAATCCGATGTGCATGAGTTGTCGCATCACCAACTAATGTTTCCTTTTGCGGTTGGGTTGATGTAATCACTCTGATTAGCCGTCATCTGATAGAGGCTCTCCATATTGCGTACCTCATCCTCTGCTTGGATACGTTCAATATATCTAAGACCCTGAAAAGGATCCAACGGTGCAATGAACCGGATCTATGTATCCTCAAAGGTCATTTGTACTTTATTTAAATTGATAACAGCCATGTTATCGATTTCCCAATCAATACCTAGTAGAGCTGGATATGGTCTACTATCGCCAATGATTTCTATAACTTCAAAGTTTGCAAAGCTGTGAACTCCATCTATGTCAACTGGCACTTGCGGTAATCGACCCAGTGGTAATACCCTCTGTTGATTGGATAAGCGCAGATGGATAGGCGACTTGGCTAACTTAGGGCTACCCATCTGTTCCCATGTCTTCTTAGTCAAAACATTAACTTTCTATCCTGAGTCTAGGATTACCTCATCCATTTCAAATTCTCCGACTTGTGCTGTGAGTCGCATCTCTCTTCTTGTTCTTGTATGGCCCATAATATTATGAACAGCACGCTGTGTACTGCTCATGAAAGAAGACGATTGACACTGGTCTATAATGTGCTGAAGCTCTCTGATATCTTTCTCATTTCTCACAAGTTTCAAGGAACTCCGCATGAAGGATTGTACACTTCCTATTGACTCATCCTCGTCGCACCTTCCTGATGTGGTAGTCTGCGATGTCTGCACAGGACTAGCGCCACAAGGTGTTTGCTGCGGTATGCCCCTAGATGGCAGTACCTGCGATACTGATTGTGTAGGGTCATTAAAGAAAGTTTTAGCTTCCTAAAATGTTTCTTTATTTTTCTACAGGTAAAGTGGTGTTGATTTTTTAGTAGCTTTACGCACCCACTCCTGACTTGTGTTCTCTTTGGTATCCTGCGATGTTCCACTAGTGGAAGCACCGCTGCGAGTCACAATATTGACTCTTGGTTCTGGCTCTTTCTGCTCAGCTGCAATAAGTTGAATGTTCTGGTGTACTGCTGGCTTAGGTTCTCTGATATTGGCTATCAAGGTAGGACATTCTTCTATAGTGTGATCGTAAGATTTGCAATAGTTACATGTGGTAGTAGGGCTCTGACAGTCCCTAGCATAATGTCCTACAACTCCACAGTTGTAACAAGTGATCGGTCCATGGCCATGGCCAAAGCCTTCACCACGGCTAAAGCCTCCTCCACGGCCTTGTCCTCTGAATCCCCCTCCACGGCCAACATGAGCCGGTTCATGCTGTGGTATTGCTACTAGATCTGGTGTCTCTGATTGGACTCTGTACAAGTCATGTTTTCTTTCAATCATGAGGTCGTAGGCTCTGCAATTATGTTCATCATGGCCGACTGACTTACAAAAGTTACAGTATAAGTTCTTAGGGGTCTGTACATACTTCTAAAGTAAAGGGCAGTCCTGGGGTCTATGTCCTCTTGTTCTGCAGAGTTCACACCACGGCCCTTGAGTTTGTGCTAAGGGGTTAGGAGCCCCACTTGCTAAATATTCAACAAATACTGGACAGTTATCTTTCGTATGGCCCTATCCTTTACACTTGATACACCATAATTCTTGTGCAACCTCTTTGCCTTTCTTAATCTCATGCAGTTGTAACATGAGATTTGCTAACTGGTTTTGCAAGCTTGTCATTCCTGTACTAGTCTCAGCTAGAGGTGAAGCCTCTAGTTTCATTGCCATCTCCAACACTTCATCTTGCATACGGAGTCTCTGCTGCATTAGTGGCAGTCTTATGTGAGGGAGTAGTGTTCCAATAAACCATTCCTTATGCTACTTTGGCGCAAACTCAAAGCTAACTTCGTCTATGAGAGCTTTAAATTTTTCATCAAAGTCCCATACTGACTCTGATGGTAGTTGTTTGATGTCTTTGAGCTCTGTGATACACTGTGACTCGGACTTAGGTTTCTTAAATTCTTTAATCATGGCAGTCCGGACCTGTACAAGTGTTCTGGGAAATGCTGAGGTATACTTCATATACCATGTTAAGGCTCGTTCCCTAAGTGTGGTGACCAAATGTACAAGTTTAATATTATCATCTTGGATTCCTTTAATGGTCCACACGGCTTCACATAGAAACCAATGCTGTTCTGGGTTTTCTGCCCATGTACCCTTAAAGGTAGGTAACTTCATGTCATCCCCCATTCTATTTCTACGTAGTGGATGCTGATTTGCTGTGTTACTACCACTCGACAGTGTAGGTGTAGGTGATGTAGCGGTAGTATGTACTGTATGTGAACTACTAGATGGAGTTCCTACGGGATTGTTCTGAGTCCCGGTTGCTTTCTGTGGGGTATAAGGGTGGTAAGGGATACCCCCTTCTGTTCTTTCTGTATTACTATGACTCTGTTCTCTAGTATTATCTGAACTGTTTTCAAATATGGAAGATTTGAAATCTACTTTATATTTCTTTCCACTACGTGTACATCCAATGTCATCAAAATCACTCTCAAACTCTTGTGACATTACACTTTCTTAGCTTATTGATCTGAGACTATATCCATTACTCCTTTTTCATGTAATAACATATTAATGGACAACTTTAAAGAGTTTAGGTACTTACCATGATATCCTTTGAAGAAGTACTGCTCGGCCTCGCTGAAATTTTTTCTTTGCTCAACTGCAAACTCTGTGACGAAGCCTTCTAGCACACTCGCAAGCCAGAAGTCGACTGCTCGTGAAATGGGATTGTCTATGCTCTTCATGGTGTGAATCAGCTCCAGTGTCCACACAATGTTCCTTTTCTTATTGAAGATATGCTTATCCGTCAGCTTTGATAACCAGTTGTACAGCTCGTTTCCATAGGTCACAAAAAATATCGTATGCAGGTCTGTAAAGATATGTTTTTGTAACCAGTCCTCTGTACTCAACATAAGACTCTTGTTTTTTGTTGCAGCAAATTCTTTTTCCTTAGACTCAACCAACTGGTTGAGTTCTTCTTTAGTAGGATGCCAACAGAACATTATCTCTGTAATGTGTTCAAATCCGGCAATGGAACCATTTGTTGGTTTACCTTTGGGCAGACCTAGGTTTACTTATGATGTACCAACAATACCCCTAGCTCACTGGCCCTTTCGGCGATAGACTGCAGAATGACCTGAAGTCTCACTCGAAGTGATCTTGGATGGGTTGGATGAAGACTCAAGTGTCCTCAACCAGGGTCTATAGCATCCTAGTGACTTACGACTCTTCTTAACCAGCGGGATCTCTATGCACAGTGCTGTTCTCTCTTCCTCGTTGGCTCTGTTAGGGGAACGACCCTTATCGCATCGCAGTCTCTCAGGCGATTTGCACACATTCCCTTCTACTCAACGCTTTTCCTGCGATATCTCACACCGCAACCCCTCTGATGGTGCGATATCGCCTTTCTACGTTGTGATATCTCTATGGTCAAACTCAATACGACTCTTAGGGTCCAAGGCTTTCTCACTGGGTAGAGTAACTCTATTGAACTTCATCGGGTGTTAAACTCTCTTTCTTGAGCTTTCACAGTTCAACAAACTCAATCATCAACTCTACTTCACTCGCTGAACTGAATCTACTGGAATCACTTAACACTGTAACTATTACTGGGTGAATCAAGCACTGGTAAACTCATACACAGGATACTTGATGCATTCAACTCACTGTTAACCTCCTATGTTACTGTAAACTGAGGACTAACATACATATACTCATCAACTGATATACAACATTCATGTAACAGATAGCAAATAGTACATAAGCAAGCACAATCACATGAAATAATCACACAACACATGGATTTTATGTGGTTCACTTCCAAGGTAGAAGCTATGTCCACAGGAATTGGTTTTTATATTATATCTTGAGAGAGTAAACACAGTTCCACTGCAACCTCATATGCAGATCAAGATCTTCTGGGTAACTCCGCACACACATTCAGGAGCCCTTCTCTCCTAGATCTCTTCTCTTCCTATATTGCCTTCTTACAATATACTCTTCCTCTCTCTCTCTCTCTCTCTCAATCACTGCGGATTGTTACATACACGCTCCAGGAGCCAGCTACTGGTTATAGTAAGATAACTACAGACTGAATAACAGAACCAGAGCTCGACTCTTCTATAATACAAAATAACTATGAGCTAACAGACTATTTGACTCTCAGACTGGCTAAGTGTCTGAACAACGAGCTAGCTAACCTTTTACAATACAAAATACATGATTTTATAGGTGGCCTGAAGGTCTCTCCATTACAACACTATGGGCCTGTCCAAAAAGTAACCCAAAAACCCTAACTGTGACAGCCAACTTATCTGTACTTGAGCTGCCGCTTTCCGTCACACCACAGCTTTCTGCAGTCTTCCACGCTTCCTGGTGCTGATCGTGGGTACCAGCGTCACTTCCTTGATCTCTTCCCTTCTGTCCTTCATCTTCAATACCTCGGCCCATTGCTCCTTTTCCATTTATGAGGGTAGCTGAGCTCTCCTGTCTATGCCGCTGCCTTAAGTGCAGTGGGTGAGCTCTCTCTTCTTGGCCGCTCAAGTACTGTTACCTTTGACTTTCTCGTTCCAAAACAACAGCTTTTCTTGTAGCTGCGGGACCCTACTCCAACATGAGGTGGCAGTTCGTGTATTGGAACCTTCAGAGTACCAGGTCATCAGTGAACAAGCACAAGCTCGGGGTGTTTTTGTTAAGACACCAACTGGGCCCACTTAGTTTTGTCTTATTCACAACTGAGGATTATTTAATATGTTGTATTTATTCCTTTCTAAGTGCATGCACTAGAGGACAAAATTTTGGAAAGGAAGAGTCAAGGAAGCCCAAAAGGTTTGAGGGCAACTCAAGAGTCATTTTGTTTTGTATAAGTAGAGGTGAAGTAGATGTTAGAGAGGACTTTTCCATGCTATCTTTTGGTGAAGTTTATTGCAAGAAGAACTGCTTCCTTTTATAATAACGAAATCTATATTTTTTGTTGGAGAAGGAGTTGTGAAGTTTCAAATGCATTTTGTAGATTGGTTGAATGATGAATTATTTCTGTTTTAGCTTATTCTACAAACTATGAGATCGTTTTGACTTATGAATTACTTCCATGTTATGAATGATTTTATGTTATTTTATGAAACTTATGCAGTATATTGAGTGATGAATGTTTTAACTGACAATGAGCTATCTCTCTGTTTATCTTTCCATGTGTATTCATGTATTTTGAATTATGAACAACTATCTGTAATATTCTTTATGCATGTTTTACAGTACATTACTCCTTATTAAATATAATCTTGCTCCCTATGGATAGGTTATATAGAATTAGTTATCTTAGTGTAATTGTTATTTGTTTATGATTTAGAAGCAAAAGGGGTAATAAGACGATAGGTAAGAACATGCGCATCAGATTGTGAACTCTTTGTTGTCTCTATTGATTGCACTTATATTAGGCACTTGCATATCATATATAAAATAAAACAAAAATACACTTAAATGGTGGACTGGGCCGCAACCGGTAAAGCAAGCTTAAACCGTTACTTGACCTACGGTAGCCGAACCATAAACTAGATGGATTTCCCATATCAAACAATAACGGGCTAAATGGGAATGTTTATTGGGGAGAATCCCTACTATTGTTGCCTGATATTTTCCAGGCCTCAACACAGTTTTATCTAAATTTTTTATTGTTAAGTGTACATTTTTCATTCCATTCTACTGCAAAATTCTACCTTTCAATTGCACTCATTTCCTGTAGATCAATGGTTCAATAATTCAAACATGGTATCAGATCCTTATTCAGGCTTATCGTACATTTGTTCAATATCCATTGTACAATAGAAGCAGCTGGGTTTCCACATAAATCCTGCAATATTTGCCTTGCTAACTCTGGATTCGTCCAGAGAATTCTCTGCAGGTGTGACGAACCTTGAGAAAGTGTACATGGCGAGATGGAAGGCTTGACTCTGACATGATTGTGAATTGTTTTTGGTTTTGCAGTGACACATGCAGGTACCTACGCAGCTTGTTGAAGAATTGACTGTTCAGAAGAAATTTTAATGGATTCCTCAGCTCTTGTACCTCGGATCCTTACACCCTTCAACTATGTTTATTGGAGGGAAGATATGCAGGTCTCCTTGTGCAAGCTTGGACTGTTTAGGATGAAAATGGGTGGAGAGACAAAGCCTCATCATCCTATTGAGAAAAATAAGTTCTTGAATCAGTTGGATGAAGCATTTGGCTTCCTATGCACTCACATCTCCAAGGATCTCCTCTTTCACCTTGAGGGATTGAAGACTCTTAAAGAAGATTGGGAGAATCTCGAATTCTTGTTTGGCAAGCAAGATGAGCTTTGAGGGAACATATTGAAGAATGAGCTAATTGCATTGTATCCCAGCAGTTTTAAAACTATCCAGTAGTTTTTCACAAAATTCAAGTCACTAGCACTACAATGTAAGCAATGTGGAATAGAGAGGAAACATGAGCAGCTAGTTCTATCGGTACTGAGCAAGCTTGGATCAGAGTACTATGTCTTTGTCTCTACCTTCCATCTCCAATTGGAAGATGCCTTCTCTAGATGGATTTGTTGAGTCTTTAGTATAGGAGTAGGACAAGTTGGTTCAAATGGGAGTGCTCCAAACTTCCAAGAATCAATATCTTCTGATGTCGCACTCAACCAATGTGCAAGATAAAGGGAAGCACAAGGGGAAGGATCCCAAAACCTCTAATTCGAATAAAATAGTTATAAAGGCCTTTTTTTCATAAAAAATATATAAAAATTTGATTATTAGCTATAATATTGGGGGCTATGTTTCCTCTTTTGCTTTGAATTACCATGGTGCAGGTTTTATATGTAGATTGATTACGAAATGCCATAATGTCGCTCCCTTCTAATTTCAAGTTTATTGCTTATCTTTCTGTAAGTCGTTGTCTAGTTTTATAACTAATCCTTCCCATATATGTGTAGCTTATTACTTGTTCCTTCAATACATATTATAAATAAATCATCTACCTATAATTTTAATGTTTAGAATGTTTTCACATTTTTAATCTTTCAAGCCTTTTACCTACCTAGATTTTTTTTGGTTTCTATAAAACTTCTTTTCATGTCAAAATTTCTTGACTAGTCTTCTTGGATATGGTCACACTTGTTTCTCACTTTCCATATGTTGTTTCTCTCGGAGTTCCTTTGCACCTCTTGGTGAAAATGCTAATTTAAAGTCATTTTAGAATAGATCAACACCACCATACATTTTAGAATAACATATCCGTATGTAGAATTCCATTATTTCAAACAATATGAACCACAATTTTAGAACGTTTTAAAATAATGTAGTCATTTTTACAACATTTTGGAGTAACTCAATGCATTTCAATTCCTTTTAGAGTAAGAAGGTGCATTTGGCACGAGCATATTTAAAGGATTTTAGGAGCAAATTTTGAAATGACAAGGAACCAAAATGATCTTAAAACGAGGATATTTTAAATGAGTTAATGTGTCATTTTTATAACTAATCAATGAACAATGTATTAAGGAGTTGATGTGACATTCTAACAAAAGAGTTTAATATTGCGTGTAGGATAAAGAACAACCAAAATGCCTCTCGACGTATTTTTTACCAAAAAATTGCTTGAAAATTGTAGTTTCTACAATTATGCAATTTCAACAATCACAAGTACACATCCTATTCTAAATGGTGGATTTTGAAACTACCAAAATTTTCAAAATAGTGATTAGAGCAGTGGATATTGCATTTTCAACAACTCTTCCTTTGTCGGACTTCAACGGACGGGGATCATTTTGGTTGTTCAGTACACTGCTCCTTCATATTGCAATGTGTCATTCCAACAATTAATAAACTCATCATTTTTTATAATGAGAATTAAAAAATTATTTGTAGGTGTCATTATGTGTGACTTATTTGGATTTACCTCATGTGTCATAATGGTTAGTGATTAGGGTCAAGAACAAATGTAGTGTGTGTAGTGTGTTTGTATTGGAGTTTACACTAGAATACAAAAGTACTAAGCCCATGCATATAAAATTTTTGATTCATATATTTATGGGATAGATGGATTATAATAACATGGATGAGCAGAGAGGGTGATAATTAAACAAGAAATATACACAATTTAAGATATGAAAAGTAAATAGGGAAGGATAGAATAGATGATACAATAGATCTTTTGAACCAATTCAATCATCAATAATATAAGATACCAAATGTATTCCTATATCATGGTTTAACATTACTTCAAACATAAAAACTTTCTGTAAAAGGAACATGTAAATACATATGACTGAAAGTGAGTATGAGTGATAAAAAAATCATCAATCATAGGTAAACAACAAAATTTTATCAAAGTATGACATGCATTTACTATTTATCATAAGTCTAGTTGTATCAAATAACATTTAATCTTCAAAAATAGTATTTAGTATAGCTTACAGTCTTAAAAGGTATTCTATTACAAATCCATATAGAACTCTCTCAATCTCTTGTACCAACCCCTTTTCTTGTTATAAAATTTACATTTATACTTAGAGAGAGAGATCTAAAAACCAATTTCAGATCCAAAATTAAAGGATCAGATAAGTCCAAAAATAGACTAACCAATCCTATATCCGGTTGTCATTGATTCATAATTAAACAACCATTAAAATGTATTACTAATAAAACCACCTAATTGCCTGTTTCAATATAAAAAAAACAAAACTATTAAACATATTCAATTGCCACATAGATAACATAATTGGTTTCTAGATAAGTCAAATGTTATGAGTTGCTTTTGATGGCATGGCTAGACTATCCAATGCATGATATTTTCTTTGTAGTCACAAGAATTCCTTGTCCATGACCTGTACCTTTCCTTGAAGCTCTTGATTCTGCTTGGTTAACTCTTCATTCTTTGTCTGAGCTAATTTTCTTGTTTTTATGGCCTCCTTAACAACATGGCACTAACTCAACATAATTTGTGTTAATCTCCTCCAAGTCTTCTCCCAGTCTTCAATTAGCTTGAACCAACTAATCATTAAAATTATTTAGATGTGAATTCTAGGTTTTATAATGGTGCAAATCTTTTTCAAAGATTTATAATTTCAGATGTTTCTTCCACATGTAACTTATCTTCAACATTATCCATATGTTGTGTGTTTAAATCTTCATCCACATAATCATTTTGATGTTTAGAACTATGCTTTAGGAGTTTTTCATCTACATACTCTATTTTTTGTTTAACTTTTGTAGGACTTAAACTAGTTCCTTCTTCACAATCTAAGATATCTTTTGCTTTATCAACATACTCTTTAATTGGCAATTCTAGAATAAGCTTGATACTTCCCTCGATATTTTTTAGGGATTGTGAAGAATTTCCTCCATTTCTTTAGATTCTGTCTCTTCTTCAGTGCTAGATTCATACGCATTGACTATGGTTTTATATTCAGTTGAATTTAATTGGAAGCCCTAGTTTTAGGTCTCTATTGAACAAGGGCCAGGATTTCGAAAAAAGAATACATTTTTTCTACTCTTGGGGATATTGTTTCAGGAATACTTGTCTCTGATGCTTTCTCCACTGGTTCTTCCTCAAAATGACTTAGAGTTCTAGGAGTTACTACAATATGATCCTTATCAAGCTCATCCTACTTCTTTCTTTGCTTTGATTTTTTATTCACTTTATAACTAGATCTTTGCTCCATGACCTTTCTTTTGTAACTTCTGATTTGTTTGGGGGTTTCTTGACCATCTTGGTTTTGTATTTGGATTGAGAGATTAAACCTTTAGTTGTAGGAGATTGTCCTTCCTTCTTCTTTCCATTGTCCTACTCTTCCATAGCTTCATATTTCTCTACCTCAAACCTCAACCAAAAGAGAAAATGTAGCTAGGTCCAATTCCTTTTCTTCAATTAATTTAGAACCAGTAACTTAATTAAACCATGGTGAAAAATGTTGTGAGATGAATGATCTGGGTAAATTTTCACTCTCGTATCCATATGAGATAAGCTCTTAAGTAGATAAAATGTTAGGCTTAACTTCGATGTCCTTGTGATATGCAAGAGGAAATGCAGATGATACCTGTATACTGTGGAAAATATTCCCTCACAGGTTACATATCTTTTGATGATGCTTAAAACCTGTCTCCATTCCTCCTTTAATGAATTGAGATGGATCCCTTCACTCCATCCTAGGGTTTCATGTCTGGGTATGTGAAACAAGTTTAAATCTGCTTCAAATGATAATTTTTTAAACCATTTATCACTGTCTGTAGGAAATCTCATTGCTTCTACAATGGAAGTATTAGAAACTTCAAAATTCAGACTGGTAAAATCAACCTGAGTGCTTGTAAATTTCGTAGAAAATTATGAGGAACCTTACACACTATAACCCTTAATCCTTCTGAAGAAAGTGAGCTAGCCTGCATCTTTTAACATCTGTGCACAATGTGGATGCTCTTCAACCCAATGAGTATTAACAGGTTCGAACCTGTGTGGTTTTGCACTCATCTTCTTCATGCTGCTAGATGCAAATTCAACATACACACTTGGTTCTAATTGTTAGATAAACTATAAATTCTCAGAACACCTTAATGAAATATGCATTCCAAGTGTTAAATTTACTACATGCAATGAATCCAGATTTCAGGAATGAAACCTCGTTAAAGATGCTAATGACAACAAAAGTGTATAGTACTGTCACATCGAATCATTTCAAGAAAAGGTTCAATGAACATTTAAGGAATACTCACTCCAAATATCATATCACTTAATCATTACAAATTAACCATGACATTTAACACCTGTCCTTCTTAGCAGTCCGATAGCGCTAACACATGCAACTTCATAATAATTCGTTGTCGGAATGTGGCAATTACAACTATCTTGTATTTTGAACAATTATTTCAACTTAAGACTTAAATTAAATGAGCTTTCAAAATAAAGACTATTTTAAAGAATTTAAATATGGACAATAAGAGCCAAACCTAAACATAATAATAAAATAAATACATTCAAATATACCTAAGGTTATAAAGGAAAAAGGGAAAAGGAAAAAGAGGACACTTGGAAAATTTGGTAATTAAAGATTTAAGGGTATGAACATAGGAGTGCAACTCTAGTACTAGTATTTGGCTCCTGCTGGGGCAACAAATTGGAGGAAGGCGGGGATTGGAATGAGAGGGTGCAGTGGAGAAATTCATGGCGTGGGCATAGATGGTTTGCGTGAGGAAGGAATGGAGGGAGTGTGTGATTAGGTTGTGTGAGGATTGAGTGAGGGACATAAAATGGGAGAAGAAGTGTTGGACATGGGAGGTATGCAAAGATGAATGGGATGGGGAGAGGAAGATGCGCGAGGGAGGAAAAATGTGGGAAGAGTGTGGGGTGTGCAATGAAGTGTAGGGTACTATGTTGTGCAGGGTGTGAATGAGAGATGGTAGCGTATAGTGTACACAATGTGGAGAAGGGTAAAGTGGCGTGGAAGCGTGGAGATGAGGCACTAGAGAAAGTGTGGAAGATGAGATGCTGATACCCTGGTAACTTTGATACCAATGATGCAACCAAATCTGACGTCTTTAATGAAGAGAATCCATCTTCATGTAATTATATATAAATAAATATTGAAATTGAATAAATAATGATGATATAAATACAATGCAGGACTTATTTATATAGCCTTTGATAACTAATGTGAAGGGGTACAATCCTTTATTAATGTTTTATTATTATTTATTAATTGTTAAGTATATTCGTTTTTAATTATATATGCATTATTTTATGTATGTAAAAAACATTTTTTGTAATTTTATAACTTTTAACTAAGATAATTTATTTATTTTATTTTATTCCTTTAAATTCTTGACTTAAAACCCTATAAATAAAATTATAAAGTCGAAATTCCCAAAGGAAAGAGTTTTGACTCCTACCAAAATTTAAAGAAATTTATGAACTTAACACTTAGTAAGTAATTTGAACAAAAGAAAATAATTGATTTAAAAAAAAATGTATATACAAGAAAATGAGTAACTTATAATTAATTGAGTATCGGTCACCAATCATCTATGGGATATCCTCATGATAAAGTTATCATCATTATAAATATGTGTTTTCATCCAAATTATTACTACAACAAATATGTTTGCTTATGTGGATTAATACAAAAAACATTAAACATTTCCGTCTCATAAATATTTATTACCACAAATATTCCATTTTTTTTTACAGCCTTGTTGCAATGGATGAATATGCCAAAGACAAAAGATTATAAAGTCTTCTAAATCTCGCTATTACATGAACACACAAAGTTAAAAGCCAAATGCAAAACTTTATTATTATTTAAAAAAAATGGTTAAAAATCATATTAAAAAGAATGTTGGATTTCCCCAAGCAACCAGAGTACTGAAAGAGGCCTTCATCCCAATTCGACAAACTCTTTCTTACGGCTTAAAAAGTTTTGAAACCACTGACTAACAAAATTATTATCCATATTCATACACATTGGCTTGCAAAGTTAAAAAAGATGTGAACACTAGAGCTAAGGTTTAGACAAAGATCCATGATGTGAAGAAAATACAAAAAACTAAAACCTGGAACAAACTGGGATCATAATAAGAATTTCTTTCCCCGAGTATATATGGGAATGTGGAAGGTCTCTTTTTTTATGTTGCCAAACCTCAGATTCAATACCTTTTAAATGTGTTGTGATATTCCTGCAAATATCTTTTGTGACTAATATTCGAGATCAATTCCCCTGCATTGCCCATATAAGTATGAGTAGATGGAATGCCTATCAAATTGTCATGTTGAAAGAACCATAATAAATTGACCCTTCGAGCTATATGGCATTTCTAGAAAAGGTTTCAAATCGAATGAAGGTCTCCACCCAAACTATACCATTGAAACAAAAAAAGTACATTCCTTGTTCTAGCTGGAAAATAAGTATTGCAAGGGTTTTAATGCTAATTATGACCTCTCAATTGTATCATTCTACTATGTTTCTTGTTAGAATGGGAGAACGACTCTCAAAAGGGTTTTAGTACAATTTTTTTCTTAAGTGTTCCAAATAAAGAGAATAACTTAAATTTCTTTTTCGAGTTAGAGAACATTTGTTGTGAGGCCTTTAATGGGTCTTTAGTAATCTTTAGCCCTGCATTTGGTCATGGAAAGCTTGGCCGGGGCCTCTGTTGTCGCGGCCTCAACATATTATGTTCAAAAAAGAGCGGTGGATCAACTCCTCAAGTTTAAGCATTTTGGATGAAAAAGAATGGAAAGAAGGCCCATAAAATAGGGTCATGGACAAGAGGCCACTACATTATAATAGTAAGACTTATGGTCGAAGTTCAAGTTCCATGCTGGACTTCAATAGTGCACTAGGGTTGTAGTTTCATAATGACGAGCATTAGAGGAATTGGAGCCATGGAGTAGAGACGATGCTCATTGAATAAATTAATGATGATTCCCTCAAGGCTTCCTTAGGTTCATATCCAGTACATGGGTACACTTCTTCGACATCACTCTAATTTAATTCAACAAGAACAGGAACATGGTAAAGTAGTGGCAAAGGTACATACACATTGTTGTTTTTCTATTGGGACGAGAGACTAAGAATCTGCAACAGTGTCATGAAACCATGTTTCAAGAAAGAAAATTTCTTTGACCTAATAGTAAATAGGTCTTGTTTGGATGATATGTAGAAATAATTCAAAAGAATATCAATCCACTTACTTTTGATGGAGAGATTAAGACTTGTGAGGAAATTGAATCTTGGATTCTAGGGATGAGAAAGTGTCATTAGGAATTGGAATTCAAGATTACATATTTATTCACGTAGATTTTTTTTAAAATATAATCCATTTTCATCAATGCACCAAAAATACAAACGAAAAAAGAGCGGGATTATCATATTGTAAAAACAAGTTATATAAAATCCTACTATATTGTTGTGCCAAAAATTAGAGGGGAGAATTATGCAAGAGACATTTTCCAAGTAAGAGATCAAAGTGAATAGATTTTTTGAAGAACATAATTCATAAAGGCTCATTGTGCCATGTATGCTAGTCTACATATGAGAAATTTCAGTTATGTAACTTCATTCACTTCATTTCAACAAAATCTCCCTTGATTAATTCAAATATTCCATTTAATTTTGATTTATTCCCATGCATATTAACTATTCATATAAAAAATAGAAGATTTTAAGACTCACATTCGATACTACAATCCCTATCTTTATTGTTTGTTTTGTTGTTACAAAACTTAACATTTTTGGTGCTTCCCTTTAGTATTTTGTTATTGCACCTTAACTATGTTGTTCATTCTCTTTAAATTTTTGTTGTTGCAAACCCTAGCCAAGGTGTTTAGTTTCTTTACCCTTTCACATAATATTTTGTTTTTGGGGCTTGGAGTATCTGTTGGCCTCAACGATATTTTTGATGTAAAGATTTTCTTAATGGATTGTCCCGTCCCCGCCCATCGCCTTGGATTCCAAAAGATGTCCATGTCCTTTTCCATGCCTGTATGAGTTTTATTTAAAAAATATTTCTAGGTTACATTATGCACATACTACACTATAAATGCACTTGTGCAATTCGCACTATAGATCATATCAGTTGACCAAGAAACCTATAAGTGTTTATGCATGAGGGATTTGTATAGATCTGAACTAGGATACATGGTAATCCCTATAGATGCAAATGCATTGCCCATATTATTCTATCATGTGTATCGATATGTTTTATTTTAGCATGTGCATTGCTCAACTTGAAAATGTTTTAGGAGCATGTTAGAGTTTTAGGTTGAAAATTTTCACATACATTACAAGACATATCTCATAATTTGCATATTTCATTATGCAAATATTTTTTTTCATATAATATTGCTAAAATAAGATCAGAGATACATTAATGAGTGCAAGGGAAGTGCATCCCAAAAAGAGAACAAAGTAAGTTACTTGAAGTTTTAATATTTTCCAAGGAACTTTATGTCCTAATATATAAGTATACATTTTTTATTATCCATAGGTTTAAATGATGTGTATTGTTTATGTGTGTCATGTAGACAAAAAAACTTGAGAAGATTGTTTTCAAGATAATTTTTTTGTTTAAATGTTTAATGAAAATGTTGCAAATAGGAGAAGGTGGATTAAAAGGTGATCAACATGAACATTTTCTTTGATTTGTTACTAATAATTTACTTCTTAACAATAATAACTAACATATTTCAAACGTTTGATTTCATATAAGTTGAATGTTGTGCAAGAAATGCCAATGATGGAAAATATGTTTCCCCTAAGAAGAAGAAAAATACGAAGGATGTAAATGATGATGACATGTGCTTAGTTCATTTAGATTGGCATTGGAAGTTAACGATAGGGAAGATGATTTCATACTACTATGAGTGATATAGTGGAAAGAACATATATACATTATTTTCACCCCCAACACAAAAATTAATCGAGTGAATAAAAGAATCATGTTATGTTTAAATTACAACAAGTGTTTTTGAAACAACGGGCAATGAGACCTGTGAGACTTGCAATAGAAAAATTGTGCAATAAAAATTGATTCATTTAGAAGGTATTATTGTGATTTTTTATTTATTAATAATATGTATATACTAGTAAAAAATTACTAGATTAATACTCGTACCATAATAACCTCATATAAATGTTAATAGCTTTTTTTTCACAAATATTAATAAAATTAACGACATAAAATGAGATGATATATGAAACATGTTGGTAGGGATTTCTAGAAAAGTGTACAATGAGATGGTAGCACGATTATAATTAATTGGATTGCATGAAGAGTTATCCCAACAACAACATGCATCAACAACTCATAATCATTGATTTTTTTATATGTGTAGTCAATGAGTTTTATCACATGTAATACTCATTTTCAATTGTTTTATTGTAAGAAATGAAACAAAATGAAATCGATTCATCACATAGGATGGGACAACAAGGATAAAGAGGGTTGACCATACAATTTATGAGGGGTACTTACCTTTTCCTTAGTTAACATTTCATATTTGTTGTTATTTTTATATTTTAATTAATTTACAATGGTCAATGAATGATTTCTACAAGGTGATCATATACAAATAAGAGCCATCTAAAAATTTGGTTCAAATTGGATTGAGTATGGATTGTGAGTATGTGTTGCGGGATCAAGGATTATTTGAACAATTTCTAAGTAGCTATTTTTTCTACATCCTCTATTTTTTAAATATTGGAACAACAATAAACTTTTATTTATGTTTTAACTTTTTCATGGGATATAAAACTTGTAGGAGACAAGACATGGAACAAATACAATAGAGATAGGTTGCAAAAGGTCATGAGGTATGGATTTGAAAGAATACATACTGTTGAAAATATATTCATTTCTATAGTTTATTGATTGTTGTAATCACATATATTATAGCACTTCCATTGAATTGGATTAGAATGGAGTAAAACCCTCGTACCCCAAGGGAATGGATGAGATTATGTTTCTAAGTTTTGGAAGGCTGAAACTATGCATAATGGAGGGGGGATATAGTAAGGATGCTAGGGATGAATGAGGAACAAGAAGATTGGAAATATGTGAACAATGGTGGAAAACACTGATGAGGATTCAGGAATGTGAAAAGAAGAAGTGCACAACTATGAGGAGAGTTGCATAGCGAAGAAAGAAACAAGGAAATAGAAAATGAGATATGCCAAGAAAATAAAAGAAAGAAACAAGCTCGATCATGTCTAAGAGGAAGAGGATTAGAGGTACAAGATAACTTAGCAAGAAGAAACTAGGGAGGAAGTACAATTAAGGGGCAAGACTGTGAGGTTCAATTGCTAAGGAATGAATTTCCAAATTAGTTACCTATGCTAGTCCTAAACGAAGTTGCAGAATAATCAGAGCCATCAGGACCCATGGAAAATAGTATAACCCCCCAAAAGGAACTCCCCATTATGTGGAAATAGATACCAGAAGTAACGAAATTAGCACACCTTCGACCAACCTCGATCCCTCTCACATAAGTTGATAATACATTCTCAGCACTCTGTTTTACAATTACCCTGGTACAATCAGATGAACTATAGTACAAATATTTTGTATAATAGTTCATTAGTAGGAGGAACCAGTGTAGCTCTCAACATGATAACAATAATAGTCTAACTCAACCGAGGCTTAAAGGATTCATGTGGGTAGGATCTTCAGATGCACAATGGATGAAATACAACCAGGACTGTTTATAAAATGCCCATAATGGGGAGAAGCTGATGCATAATAGTATTGGTTCTTTTGTGAAGCATTATGGAAAACCTGAGGGACTGCAATGACATCTAAGTTGGTTGAATTCTAGAAAACATTATGCAAAATATATTTACAATGGTACATGAAGCTGATTGAGCATTGAGATCCAAACAAACTAGCCTTGAACCTGGAAAATATAAAGAAACTATTTTTGGATGAGATTTCACAACCTAAGTTAGAACAACAAGGCCTTTCAGAACTAAGAGAAATTTAGTAGATGCAGGGAGAACTGTTTTGGATTATGCACAATGCTTTATGGATATACTAGTCAAACTTTCCTTTCATGTGCATGATTCCCACCACAAGGAATGGTTTATCCAAGGGTTATTGATCCTAATTAGAATTCTTATATCACAACAGGTTGTAAGATCACTCCAAAGTTCCTGGTAGTAGGCTATGAAAATTGAAGAAATGGATGATTATTTGACCGCCACCACAATAGGGACCTCCTAATCACTAAAGGATTTCTTGCAGGTACATAACAATCTTGTGGAAATAATTGAAAGACTCCAAGATTTCACTATACCAAAACCAATTCGACCACAAGTTTGGTGCATGGTATGTATGGGAAAATATCATCATGTATCAGAGTGTCCCAGAATGAGAGGGTGACTGATTTTTCTAGGATGAACATTTAACGGGGAACTAAGCGTGACTGTTGTGCAATTCATCACAACAAACCCCTTTCATTCCATAGGACGAACCACATATCCAAATCCATCGAGATCTTATCCAAAAATTACTATGATAATTGCAAAGAATTTGGTCATTCACTGTGACTCTACATAATTCTAGAAAAGAATTCCCCAGTGCCAAATATTGTATATTATGAATTTTATGAATATACTATATCTATCACATAGAAATGTAGTGAATTAGATAGAGATATGCTCCATATACCAAGTAGAAGACCAACAACCAGAAAGATGAGGTGTCAAAGGACATATTGGAAAAGGTTTCAGATCCAGATGAGGAGTAGGTCACATAGTTTTGATTCGATGTTACAATTGTAATGAGATTGGACACCTCACATGATATTTCCCTTTACCTAAGAGACCACGGTGTATTTGCTTCCATACAAACACTCATATTATTGAAGAATTCCCATCAATGATGGAATATTGGAAAGATGATACAAGATGACTAGTTAATTTTATTAAATCTGAACTGTGGGAGGACCATAGCTTAGCAATATTTGTTTTTACCCAGGGAGGAGTGAGAACTAGAGCAAACCAATGCAGATCTAATTCACCAAGAATAAGAAAATTATCCCCAAGAGAAACTAAGGACATTCCAATTAAAATTAAAGAGATTTACTATCATGCCATCGACATGTTTAAATGAATACCAACACCACCATTTAGGGGCAAGGTAGGACCACCCCACCTATACAGAAGGAATGACATGATGATAAATGGTGGAGGAGAAATGGGTACTAACAAGGTAAGATATTTTGTTTCTTTGTGGTTTACTAAAAAATATTTTAGAGGATGAAAGTGCCACCTATAAGTTGTGCAAAAAAATTCATGAAATGCATGGTGTTGTAGAAATTGATGAGGGAATATCTGCCCCACTACCGGAAATAACAATTATGCTTTTACAGAAGCAAAGAAGGGAGAGGACTGGTCAAGAATTCTGGATAGATGTGCAAGTCCATGGCTATGATATTAGTAATTTTATGAGATCTAGGTTTTGATATGAATATACTCCTAAATAATTCTTGGGAAGTGATGGGCTGCCCTTCCCTTGTCTACTCCCTTATTTAGTTGAGAATGGAGAACTAGTACCACATCTTCAGATTAGCTAGGTGGAGAATGTCGAAGTTGATTTAGCATGTGTCAAAACCTTCACCGATTTTGAATTAATTGATATTATGGGTGGAACTGATCCTTATCCAATGCTATTAGGCATAGACCGACGTTATGATAACTATGGAGTGATTGAATTTAATAATGGAAAAATTACCTTCAAAGCTAACTATATGAAGATTTCACAGCCTTTGGAACCATACCAAGGACCCCAATACACTAAGCGAATTCCCGATAACATGGAGATATATGTTTTGGATACCATATACTCCTTGACAACACGAAATAGGGAAGATTATGTGAACCCAACAATAGAAGGTTCGGTGAGCTAGAGAAGTATTCACTCTTTTGACAGTGATTCTAAATAGTCTTGGGATATTTAGTAGAATGGGCGATAGGAGATCTTTTCCTGACATTGCACAATGATGAAATCTATTGGATGGATTGTAATATAAGTGAACGATCCGCCAGAGTATTATGGCATAAATGGATTACATGTAATCTTTAGGGAAATGGATTCCTTAGGGAAGCACATTCCCTCGTTGCGAAAGAATATCGTATGTATGTCTTGGATACAACACTGAAAGGAACTCCCACAATATGGTGGGAAAAAATAAGGATGGTATACATGATTGGAGTACTGCACAGCTAGCATTAATGATCAAGTTTAAACCTTCCAATCATGCTAAGAGAGTGGCATAAATTTACATGGGAGAGACAAATCCCTATGCTCACATTTATCAGTGTGAACATTAGTGGGGAATATATGGCTTGCAAGCATAATTATGTGTCCATAAATTCTTCCATGAATTAAGAGCTATTCCTAAGGATTGGTACTTGCATGAGGAAAAAATATGACAAACTGGGTGCTGGAAGAAGATACACACAAAATTTTTCCAAGGCTTTTAATTTTCCGCAAACAAAGATTTGGTAATAGAAGCATTGAAAACAATATGAGGAGAATTATTCACAGATCAAATGTGGAATGTGGGAAAATATTATATCTATCTTTCCCTTATAGAAATTCTAAACCTAACCATCACATTCTTGGAATGAGCATGTTGCATAAAGATAGAACAAGAGAATTCATACATGGATGATTTAGAACACTTGTGAAATTTAAACTTCAAGCAGTTCGAGGGATCTTAGGAAGTACAATAGATAAAAATTGAAGAAACTAGATCAATTTATACAAAACCTATGAAACTGCATAAAGATAATATTGTAAATGAAGATAAACCAAATATGGAAGCTATAAGATACTATTAGGACGAACAAATTGTATCTGAGATAAGCTCATTGTTGAAGGAATATGATGATTTTTTTTCGCAAAACCTTATAGAACTATACGGGATACAATAATATCCTGGGGAAATGAAGATTGCAATGAAACTAGATGTCAAACTAGTAAAGCATCACCCATACAGTTTGAATCCCTGAGTGAAGAAGAAGGTGAAAAAATAAATTGATCAAATGTTAAACATTGGTTTAATTTTTCCATTATATGAATCAAATTGGATCAGCCCCATATTAATTCAAATAAAAAATGATAAAGAGGATATCCAAGTTTGTGTTGGTAATTGTAATATGAATGCTACATGTGTCAATTATTGACACCCAACACCTTTTAGTGATGAAATATTAGACTAAGTGGCAGGGAATGTAGTATACTCCTTCATAGATTTGTTTTTGGGTTCCCACCAGGTTAGAATTGCAGAAGAAGACAAGAAGAATATAACATTTAGAATAGAATGGGGCTCAATATATTATGATGTCATGCCATTTGGATGGAAGAATGCACCCATTGTTTTCTCAAGGATTGTAATCATAACATTCATGAATTTTATTCATAAGTTCTTCAAGGTTTAATTCGACGACTGGACAATTTACAACTTGCTTAAAGATCGTGTTATATTGCCAACAAATGTATATATCTTTGAACTTGCGAAAAATGGATCTTTTGTGTTCCTTTTGGAAATTTGTTGGGATACATTGTCTATCAAGATGGGGTCTTGGAAGATCTTAAATAAATTATTAAAGTAGTTTCAATCCACCTTGGAACATACCGGTAATTATAGAATATTTATCTGCAAATATGCTTCCATCACCACTCCATTAGAACAAATGTTGAAGAAAGCCAAATCTTTTAAGTGTACTGAGGCCTATGGAAAGTCCTTTGCAATATGGAAATACAAGATGGTAAACACTTTGATCTTGGAATTCCTGTAGTGGAAAAAGGAATTCCATGTACATGTTAATTCATTAGGTATTTCCCTTGACCCTTTATTGTCTCAAACAGGAGAAGGAGAGATGGATCACCCAACGCATTTATCCAATAGAAAATGATCTCAGTATGAACACAATTACACAATGACAAAACATCATAGGATTATAAATGATTTATGCCATAAAGAAAGTCCACCACTACCTATTGGAAGGACACTTCAATTTTTTCACAGATCATTTAGCTCTCAAGTACCTAGTAAATAAGCCCATTCTAGAGGCCATATTTGTAGATCATTACTCCTATTTCAGGAATTCTATTGTGAGATAATAAACAAACCCGAAATACACAACTATGGACGTGATCACCTATCGTGAATAGAAATAGGGGATGCTAAAAGAACCGTTGATGATTAAATACTAGATGTATCTTTGTTTAGGGTGGAATATATTCCAGATCATTTAGAAGAAATCACATTATTTCTCACAATCAGAAAAACACTTGATGATTATTCTTGATACAACACCAAAAAAGTAGTATGTATCATCCATAAGCAAATGGAACAATAGAAGTCTTCAAAAAAATTCTAGATACCATACTAAGTGACACTAACAAAAGTATGTTCCACAAACCAAGATGATGATAGGATTATAGCAGTGTTATGGGCATACAAGACCACTACAAAGAAAATTTACAAACATACTCTGTTCCAGACAGTATATGTCAAAGAAGTAGTAGTTCCAATGAAATTTATGGTTCCAAGCCTGTACATTGCACATGCAACACATATGGTAGAGGAATATTCAGTTGTGGGATGACTTGCAGAACTGGTGGAACTGGAAGAATCCCTCTTCTTAGATGACTATTACACAAAAATTGAGAGGGAATGATAGAAGGCCTAGCATGATCAAAATATCGAGCAAAAACAATTTGACCAAGGAGACCAAGTTTTATTTTATGACAACAAGTTCGTGAAACATCCATGCAAACTTCAGATGCATTGGTTAGGACCTTTCATTGTTGTGGAAATAGAATATTTAGGATATTTTAAGTTAGTGCAACTCAATGGTATTCTCCATCTAGGTTGGGTGAATGAAATCTTTAAGTTCTTGCTTAGTGATTGTGCAATATGCCACTCCTATAACCGAGATTGAGTTAGTTAGGAGTTAGGTTTCCAATATTGTGATTTTTGAATTTCTCGGTTTTAGAAATTCATTTAGTCTAGTTGTTTGTTAGTTAGTTTGCACCATTGTGGCTCGGGGGACCCACTTGTTTTAGTTAGTCTTCTACATGTACCGTGTTGCATCAATCAACCTTGTCCTTTCATCATTAAAGAGTCATTACAACCAAAATTGATTGTGCTGAAGCTTTCCCATGTGAAACCATGCTTGATTTATGTAATTAACAATGCAATAATTTCGTTACTGTACCAACCCATGTACAAAGCACCATTGGTTGCACCATAATCAGATCCATATGATTGCATCACTCAATAATTCCTCTCATGAATGCTTCCGAATTTTTGGATCCCAAACAATTATGCCTTGATTAGAAAACAAAAGATGAAGCTCATGTAGATATCATATTTGTGATCTCCACCTATCACTTGATTTCTAACTCATCATCCATCCATCGAATCTGCGCCCACCACCAAACACCACCTTGCAATCATTTTGAATCTGGACAAAGGAACACATTCCCCACTAGTCCATTATACTATTCTGATCATCTCAGCCTTATGCCCCACCCTATGATCACCATGGATATATTTCTCCATATCCCATCTACTTATCGATATCTGATTGTATGAATCCCTTTATCTTTCCAATCAACTCCCGGTTGTCCCCTTGATTTCCGCTTGCTCGATCATTCTGAACGATGATAATTCATTGTCTCAAAATTTTTTTTTTCGATGATTAAGGCTATGAAAGAGATCTTGAACTTTCCATGGAGAAATTTGTGCAACTCAAACTTGGTCATTCTATCTCTCTCCTACACTAGTGTTTATGATGTGTCTCACTTTCTTAGTCTCCTTGATGCTATTGACGACCAATGCAGTTTCTCAAGGAGTTTGACCTCTAATTGAAAGAGAGGCCACTGCTTTTTGGACCATGATGACATTATGAGAAGTGTTATTAGAGATGGATATTTGGAATACCAAATGGAACTAGTCATCTTCGCTCCCTACAACACCACAACCAAGAGGCAAACATCCTTTATTAAAGGAATTACTCTTATTTTTAATATGAAGATAAAACATATAGATTCTGAATTAAGATGATTTGTAACAAATTGTGTTTAAAATAAATCTGGATCCTTCTGTTGAAGAACCTGTGATAAATGATACACAGGCTTCAGGAACATCACCAAGTTGACTCAAGGGAGAGTTAACACTTATGGTTCGAGCAGGTTGGATACTTTGTTTTTTGAAAGGCCCTTAATGGTGAAACATAAAACGTAGTAAAGATGCAAAATTTGTGGAATTCCCTAATGGCCGCAATGATTTTGGGTCCACCCCTACGACTATTTAAAGAAACACGAGGCAATTGTAGGAGAGAGAAGAAGTAGAATAAAAAATAGAGATATAGAAGAGGGGGAGAAGTATTGAAGAAGAGAAGTAGATCAAAGAACAAGCCGATAAATAACAATGACAAATATTAGTCTGTATATCTAGGTTTTGGGCAATGTAACTAGGATATGGGTTTTTTGTTCTATGTAATACCATGACAGGTCATTTTGCAGATGATGATTTAAGGCCACATAGCTAGAATGTAACAAAAGTTTGCTCATAATATAAATGAAATATCCCCCCTCCCCCCTAAATTTTCTATGTATGAATGGTTTAGATTCTGGTTACTGTTTAATGGAGAGATTATATTTTTATTTTGCATGTGCATAGTGTGATTAATGGAACTTTGTTGTGAAAATATGATGATAAAAAATATTGCAGTAAGAATATTGTGAACCGTCATAGGATTATGCTTGTATTTACCTTCCTTATATCACACAAGTATTGGACGTGCTTTGGGTGAGGCCTTCTCCTTCATGGTATTTAAAATTCCAACACACTAGACTATGATGGTGTTTTTTGTTGGCCCTTGTGCAAGAACCCAATCTTTGTTTTGGGCCAACAATACCTCTTAAAAGTTTAAGAAAAAAACATGTGCACTCATATATGTGTTTTGGGTGGCTGGATGTTGTTTGTAGTCCACATGGAATTAGTTACACCCAACCCAACTCCATAGATCACTTTTCTCAAGCATAAAAACAAGTCCTAAACTTGAAGGAGGGGACCAATACCATCATTCTACCGATATGCTGGAGGATTCGAATCTGAGTGCCCTAGGATTTTATATTGCATATCCCCTCAGAGGTCTCTTAATCTGAGCTTATATTCTCTCTATATTGGAGGTGTTAATAATACTCCTTTGTCCAATATAGTATATTTTGTCATATTTCATAGCTTAGGAGGCTAGTTATCACCTTACTAGAGTTTTGGTGCCACCTTGAACATTGGTTCCATTGGTACCATCGGTGCCACTGGTGCCATTGGTGCAACTGGTGCCACTGGTTCCATTGGTGCCATTGGTACCACTAGTGCCAGTACCTACATTATAGGATCCCACTCTAAGTGCCTCCAGCAACCTCCATCAGTTGGTTGTGGTAGGTAAGAAGTCATGCTGAGTCAACCTCTAGTTGTAATCAATTAGAACACTTTTAGTTAGTCTAGGTCTAGTTTGGAATGCATGAAGGGAGAGTGGCACCTTTTTCCACCTACATTATGAGTTAAATGATTGTAGAATTATTTAGACATATGGAGTTAGATGAATGAGCCTCCATGAAGTGATTTAGACACACCGAGTTCGCTAATCAGTTAGGTTTAGTTGGTAGATTCGGATATTATCCACATGATTCAAATTCCACTTATTGTAACACCATTGTATTAATGATTAATGAATGGAGAGTAATGTTGTAATTAAATGATCAATTCCTATCATATTTGTCTCAAATTTGTGTTGTTCAATGTACATTGTCTTTGATAATTCCATTGCATATTTCTCTACTCAATTTCTCTCATTTTTCTGTAGATCAATGGTTCAAAAATTTAACATGGTATTAGAGCCTTGCTTAGGATAGCAACAATTCTTGTCTGATATCCATTGTACACCAGAAGCAACTGAGTTTCCACATAAATCCTAGAATCATAACATTTCTCCCTCTGGATTCTATCCAGAGAAGTCTATCTAGGTGTAACAGACTCTGAGAAAGTGTACATGTTGAGGTGGAAAGGCTTGAACTAACATATGATTGTGAATTGAATTGGTTTTGCAGTGTTATTTGTAGGTACCTATGTAGCTTCTTGAGGAATTGACTGATCATCATATCGAATGATGAATTACTCATATCGTACCTCAAATCCTTACCCTTCAACTACTTTTATTGGAGGGAAAATATGTAGGTAGCCTTGTGAAAGCTTGGTCTATTTAGGATGACAATCAATTAATAAATTGAGGCCCAACAGTATGTTGAGAAGAACAAAATTTTGAATCGATGTTATGAAGCCTTCGACTTCATGTGCACTCATATCTCATGGGATATTTTGTTCCACCTTGAGGGACTAAGGACTCTAAAGGAAACTTCGAAAAGTTTTGAATCTTTGTTTGGAAAACAAGATGAGCTTTGAGGGAATATTTTGGAGAATGAGCTCATTTCTCTACATCCAAACAATTTCAAATCTATTTAACAATTCTTTACAAAGTACAAGTCACTAGTACTACAATGCAAACAATATGGATTATGGAGGAAAGATGAGCAACTTGTGGTGTTAGTGTTGAGAAAGCTTGGATCAGAGTACTCAGTATTTGTGGAAGAGCTTCCATCCCTAATTGGAATATTCCTTCTCTATATTATTTTGTTGAGTCCTTAATACAAGAGAAAGATAAATTGGTTCAATTGGGAGTGATTCAGACCCCTAAGAATCAAGCACTCTTAGTGACAGGATCAAACAATGCACAAGCAAGAGGGAGCCATAGAGGGAAGGAGACAAAAAACATTGATTCGAAGCTAAAGGATAATCATAGATCTTCTGATGTAGCCTCAGGTTCCAAGAAAAATAATAAATTCGATAAGACTAGATGTCCCTACTGTATGAGATCTTTTCATCCAGAGAGCCAACTCATGAAGAATACCATCGACTAGCTGTCAACACTCCTTGAATAGAACAATATTTCCCTTCCACGGGGAGCAAATAAGTCTAAGGCTAGACAACTGATAGAAGATCATGAGAGGTGCCATGCCTTGAAGGAAAGCCTCACTCAGTCAAAGGATCATTTGATAGACTATGGAGCATCCAAGCACATGGTCTCCTCTAGGGAATCCTTCACCACTCTGAATATCTCAGGAGGATATAGAATTCATATGGGGGATAAATCATAGATTCCAGCAGCAGGTAGAGGTTCTATTCAAATCCAACATGGAGAATTCAATAATGTACTCTATGTTCCCTTTCTTGCAACAAATTTTTTATCTGTTTATCAGATGGCACATACTGGCTCGCCAAAGAAAGTTTTATTTGGTCCTGACTCAGTGGAGACCTTAAATATCTCAAATGGGAATATTATGGTGAAGGGTTTTTCAAAACATGCCTCAAAGGAATATGAATTCTCACATTTTCTGCCATACTCATCTCCAACACAATCTCAAAATCCATTCAAAAGGGAAAGTAAAAACTCTCTTTCATCTCCATTTGCAGATAATGATATGTTGTCTAATATTTCAGTTTCAGAAGATGAGGAATAAGATCGAATTGATCTTGATATTGAGATTATACCTCAAGATGATCTAGATCCAGATCCAACTCCTATTCTGAATCAGAAGCCTAAATGGGCCCAAAAGCTCATTGAAGTAGTTGGGAATGGTGCTGGGAATCCAGATCATAGAAGAAGAACAGGTACCAATATCAGAATGAACATGTTACATTCTCTCTCACATAGCTTCTCTACCTATTGAGTGGTGCAACAAAATTCTACAGATATGCTACTTGACGATAGCAAATGATCCCCAATTTGGCCCACCGATGAACAAAATGGATCATTCCATTCCTCTTCTAGAAAGAAGAGTCACAAGAAACATTCATCATATCAGAAGAAGATGGAGATGTTCACATGCATAGTCCCAGGATGGTGATGCACATAAGAACCTTGGTTCTGCATGGCTTCTCCACAGAGTTTCAAATTGCAGCAAATTTTTCACAAGTTTTTCCTCAAAGAGAAAATTTTCTCTTAAGTATGGCTTGTTTTCCTGATTTTACCTAATTATTTTGAGGGGGGGGTTCCCATGAGGTTTTCTCCATTTTCATTATTTTATTAAGCAGTATTTTATGTCATTTATATTGTGTGGGTGACTTTTGTCCTAGTTTTCAGGGCCCAAGTTGTCCAAAGTTAGGATTAAGGGGGGTGTTTCGATTAATAATCCTCCTTTGTCCAATATAGACTATTTTGTCATATTTCCTAGATCATGAGGTCATTTATCACCTTACTGGATTTTTGGTGCCACCATGAACATTGGTGCCATTAGTGCCATTGGTTCCACTGGTGTAAATCCCTACATTATAGGATCCTAATATGAGTGCCACCGACAACCTCCATCGGTTGGTTGTGGTAGTAAGCAGTTATGTTGAGTAAACCTCTAGTTACAATCAGTTAGATCACTTTTAGATAGTCTAGGGCTAGTTTGACATGCATGAAGGGAGAGTGGCACCTTTTTCCACCTACCTACTCAGTTAACTGATTGTAGACTAATTTAGACATCCAGAGATAGTGGCACCTTTTTCCACCTACCTACTCAGTTAACTGATTGTAGACTAATTTAGACATCCAAAGATAGACTAGTGAGTCTCCATGTAGTTATTTAGACACACTGAGTTAGCTAATCAGTCAGGTTTAGGTTGTAGATTCGAATATTATCCACATAATTCAAATTCTACTTATTGTAACACCATTGTATTATTGATTAATGAATGGAGATTAATGTTGTAATTAACTAATCAATTCTTATCAGATTTGTTTGAAATTTGTGTTTTTCAGTGTACATTGTCTTTGATAATTCCACTGCATATTTCTCTTCTCAATTGCCCTCATTTTCCTGTAGATCAATGGTTCACAAATTTAACATATCCCCTCATAGGTCTCTTAAACTAAGCTTACCTTCTCTCTATATTAAGTGGAGGTTTTGATTTCCTATGATCGACCTCTTTTATTGCAAGGGAAAGATAGATAATTGAATGAAGACCTATTATTGGCACGAGCATGTGCAATCCAAGATGGTGAAGGAGGTGTTGCGTCAAGAAATCATGCAATACATGATTCTTTGTTGTTGTCTCTTTATTTTACATATAATATCACTCTTCTTTCCATCCCCTAAAATACTATTTTTCATTTTATAATTGTTGAATGTGTAGTATTTTGGAAAGAATTGATTCTAGACTTAGTAATAAATTTTCTTAATTGATCATATGTTTAATGTTTACTTTTGCTTTTTCATTAAAATATCCATTTGAGGAAGGTGTGTTTAGTTGTTTTACTTGCAAGTCTAATAGATCATTGGTTCGTGTGAAGGATGGAACTTGGAGTATGAAGGACTCAAGTCAGATACAATCATCGTTGTAATCCGGGCAATTCCTCACCTTTTTCTTCAATGAATTTTAGATTGCTTAACTATAGGTTTCTTAAATCATAACCCTATGAATTTTAAGCATCAGGGCTTGTTCTGCCACACTTTGTAGAAAATTAGAGTAGTATGTCTTCCATTGATTTGTCTAGTAACCTTGGCCCTAGTTACTAGGATAGTCTTTCCCACAACAATTGCTACAAAGGGTTTTATAAAATCTATTATGCAATGGTCAAATATTTACATTGGTAATATCAAACATTGTAATCTATGTTTTGAGGTTCGATTCTTTCCTTCAAACATTGTTATAACTTCCTAACATTCTTGAATAAATTTTGAATAATGTGGAATACCATTGTGTCACATAGGTGTTGTTCTGTTAAATAACATATTCTTCTACCTCTCCATTATAGGTTTCTTCAATCAATATTTTCAAAGGATAAAGAAATATTCTAATATATAATATATAATAATAATAATAATTTAAATCCGAGTATTTTATTTTATGTATTGGGCTTCTTTTTAGTCCCTGCCGTCTTGCAGTAGAGACTATAAGAATCATTTGATCAAAACTAATAGTCCCTACCAAGTTTCCAACGCATTTTATAGCAAAGTTTTAGTAGTTGCTTTTCCTTCTGACCAATCACATAATCATGAGCCTTATTTGGCCTCTTTTCAAGGCAATCCATTTCATAAGTAATATAATATAAACTATAATGCATGGTATATTAGCCACAATTGTCAGCCCACCATTTCCGGTCCACTCCATTGCTTAGTTACACGTTATCAACATATGTATTTTTCATCCACCGCTTGATGGTACAAAATTTATTTTGGCGGCATTGTTTCCTTGTTAGATTTGAAGGCGGTCGCCAACACTATTAGTTTCAACAATGTTGAACATAGAAGCTAACATTGCTAAAAGTATTTTATATCTAACATTGTAAATTTAATAATTTAAGTATAAATATCTTTAAATCTTTTTTATATAAATGTAAATTATTTATATAATGTTCTTTAAATCTTTAATGTAAATTATTTATATAATTTAAATTTTATTACTAATTAATTGTTAGATATAAAGATATAATATTAATTGTTGAAATACTTTTATATAAATATAAGTTAAAAGTATTTTATATCTAACATTGTAAATAACATAAATAAGTTTACATCTTTTATATATAAATACAAATATAATAGTTTTACATCTTTTCAGAACTACTACCCATGAAATTCGTAACTGCTATATAAATATTAGTTGAAGGATATTTATCAGTGGTGGTTATGGCTATGTCTATCTTATGCAAGCATAAAGTTAAAATGGTCTATCTACTTTGATAGATATTCTTGGAAGAAATCCATTTATAAGACCTCTCGACATTATTGTAATAACACCCTAAAATCTAACAATAATGCATATTGCACTCATATGGAAGATGGATTTTATTTAGTCCCAAATAATATTATTTTGAAACAAAACTACATGTTCAGGGTAGGTTTATTTGATTTTAGCATAGTTCTTTTGACTTAAGCTACTTTTTTGAGTTCATAGTTTTTGTTGTGATACTTTTACCAATTTTTGACTATACATTGATTATGGTGGAGAATGGAAAGAAAGTGTATTTTATTTGAGCACTATGCTATATCATATCCTCCATCACAAGCTTATCTACTAGAAAAAACATTAGTATAACTATGAGCATAGCCATCATTCCAATGTTTGGCTCGCCATATCAACCTCTGCGTATTGGTTCCTTTGTTCCTACTCAAGTTGTGACATCTTCCTGCACGTGGATATGCATTATGTTCCTCCTCCAAGATTTTGAACAACTAATAGGGTATATTTAACTTATATTGTCCATTCAAATGCAAAATAAAATTTAAATGATACCTGCAAACGGTAGCGAATCGACCTTCACAGGTAATGTAACGATTTGCAATGCTAAGCATATCCATCCACTCCAGCTTCACAATGCTGAGATGAATACCTTTGATCCAATCTAAATCTTCATAACCAGGTAGAAAATACATGCTTAAATAAACTTTGAATAGGTTCTTTTTAAACCATCACTCACCTTCAACAGTGTGCCTCGATGCCTCTGCAATCGATCCTTCATTTACTTCGAAGTTTAGGGATTGAAAGTTTACATATGAATTTGTGTAATTTTTGGAAAATGATTTAGTTACTTCAACATTATAACCCCTTACTCTTTCAAAAAAGGAGAACCATCCCATGTCCACTAGCATCTTATCACATTGGGGAAATTCGTCAGTCCATTTCAAATTCATTGGCTTGAGCCTGGAAAGTTTACAATTTCTCTTCTTCATTTTGATAGCTATCAAACCCTGCTAAATCATATGCCTTTGGAACAAACACAACTTCAAGCATAAATGAATATTTCGATATGGAGCGACTAACAAAACCAATAAATAGGGTTAAATTAAATGAAAACACGAGGATAAAATGAATTCAATGTATTGGGTTAAATGAACTCCATCATATCTTCAACAACTAGTACATAAGCTCCATCAGTAATTATGAACATGTGTTCCTTTGTTCAAAACACACCCAATCCAGGACAAGTGTCATGCCCTTACTTTAATGATTTGACAATCCGACAATGCCAGCTTGCAAAAATTTCATGTATTTCATTGCCAAAATGTATTATATTATGTATGGTAATCATAATGCAACAAATTTCAAAATTGAGTAAGTTTGGCATGCAAATCGTGCTTGTAAATACTTTATGGAATACTTAAATGAATATGAGCCATGTTTTATCACATTCATCATAAAAATGCATAAATGGAATAACAAAATTACTAGGAAAGCAACAGATTATAACCTAAGGAACATAATTACATTATGGGGAAAGATGAACTTCTAAGGAAAACCTAAGGTAAAAATAGGGAACAACTGTAGTTCTAAAATATGGCTTTGGTTGGGGATGAATCTCTCACTGTAAGGTTTCAAGAATGTATGGACCAGGTTCCTTGAACTAAACTCCAAATATGCTAGAATTATACCCTCTGGAATTTTAACTGAAAACTGAATTTATGAATTATTCATTGGGCTGGAGTCTTAATCCAAAACAAAAAAAAAATCTAAGAATTCAATGGTATATACAATGAAATATGGCCACCTATGATCTCAGTATTGTTAGGATTTATAATCCTCCCTTGTCCAAACAATCTATTAGATTATATTAGCCTAACTTAGGAATCATTTAGTTATTATTGGGTCCACTAGTACCATTGGGTCCACTTGGCCTAATGGGGCCACATGTACCGGTCACTAGAGTGTGGGGAACACCAATAGAGGCTAATTGGAAATAACAACACTTGCATGCATCATTTTAGGCACCTCCTAGGCTAATCCATACAATTCAGGAGCCACTGGGAGTGCCTACACCAACCTCCTTCAGTGGTTGGCAGTTGGTAACTACTTAAGCTTCGTCATGATTCAATTACATTCAGTTAGATATCCTCCAGTTCAGTTAGTTCCAGTTATGCATGGCTGCATGTGGGAAGGCACCAATTCTCACCTACTTATCACCTACCACTGCAGTTATACTGGTTTGATTGATTGTAACTGATTGAGAGACTAGATTAGATATCTGGAGTTAGCCAGTTGAACTCCGATAGTGATTTAGACATATTTAGTTAGCCATGCAGTTATATATAGTTATTGGATTAAAATTCATCCCTAATGATTCGAATTCCTCCTTATGTAACATCGTTGTAACACCGAATACAATAATGAAGTTTATATTGTAATTATTTGAGCAATACTTGTCCGTTCCTTGTGAGATTTGTTTTGTTCAGTGTGTATTATTCATTCTTTTTCACTGCATGATAATTAAGAATATGATTGCACTCATTTCTTGAAGATCTAATGGCACAATAATTCTAAAATGGTACTAGAGCCATCTCAGGAAAGATTCAAGTCTGTCTACTCTCCATTGTACACTAGAAGCAGTTGGGTCTCCATAGAAGTCCCAAAAAGATTTCCTTGCTTCCTCTTAATTTATTCAGAGTGGGGGTGTGGGTGTGACAGACCCTGAGAAATTGTACATGTCAATCTAGGGAAGGTTTGATTCTAACATAGTAAAAATTATTTTTGGTTTTGCAGTGATATTTTGCAGGTACAACTTCATATGGATTTGAGATTATCAGTTCCTCTTCTTACTCCATCCACAAGATATTCAGAATGGAAGTTGAATATTATTGCATCTCTAAAGAGACAAGGTATCTATGAGGTATATATTGGACTTTGCAAATATTCTTATGAATATGATAATGACTGGCTAAATGACAGTGATTGAGCTTTTGGAGCAATATGTATGAACTTTTCTCCAAGCTTGTGCTACCTTATTGATTCTGCTGAATACCCAAAGGATCTCTGGACATAATTGTATAGAAACTTTGACAAGCACAATGAGGATCATTATAGCAATTTGGAGAGAACACCCCGCACCACAAGAGTTATTTATTCAAAAGTCTCAACCTCTACTCTCTCTGATGAAGTTGTTAAAGATGAAGAAGAAGCAGAATCTTCCACAGTCAATTCGAATTGAAGAAAGTCTCCTTAGAGTGACTCCTTCTCCTGCTGCTCCAAAAGTTTATGAGATCTCTGATATCTCATATTATCATATGGATGATCTAGAAGAAGAAACTCGAATCTCTATTATTTAAGAAAAACTCTCCTTCCATTCTATGCAAACATTCTCCAATGACTCTTCTATTTTAAATTTCGTGCATAGTTTATCAGTGATTGATTTAGAAAATAAAGAGGAATTTGATTTCTCTATCTCTAATGATGTTGTTGGTGTGAATATAAGTAATACTTTGGATATTTTGGAAATAATATTAGATTGTAGGATTGATTCATTAACTCTCATTGATCTAGATATTCCAGCAAATTCCTACATGATTGGATGCACCAATACACAGAATTTTGAAGAAGGAGAAAAATGTGCATCTACTATCTTAGTGGAGTACACTCTTGGATCTGATATGAACCTATTTGGATATGATATGATATTATTTGGATCTGATCTCATATTATTTGGTTCAAGTTTTAAGTTTCAAGAGCTTCCAGTGATTCTTGTAGCTATTCTCATCAATTTTGGTGTGAAGAATCAAGTGACAAAAGTCTCTTTGAAAATTGCTGCTGGTGATTTGATGTCAGTTTTCTCTCATGAGTTTTCTGATTTAGATTTTATGAATATTTGGATATTTTGGAAATAATATCAGATTGTAGGATTGATCCATTCACTCTCATTGATCTAGAGCTTCCAACAAATTCCTACATGATTGCAGGCACCAATATGCAAAATTTTGTTGAAAAAGGAGACGACTGTGCATCTACCATTTTGGTGGGGCACTTGGAACCATTGTTCCACACTCATTGGTATGATATGAACTTATTTGGATTTGATATTATCTTATTTATTTCATGTTTTAAGTTTCAGTATCTTCTAGTAATGCTTGTAGCCGCTCTCATCAATTTTGGTGTGAAAAATCAAGTGCCACAAGTCTCCTTCAAAATTGCTGCTGGGGATTTGATTTCATTACACACTTTTGGATATGATATGAACTTGTTCGGATCTGATATGAACTTATTTGGATCTGATATTGTATTATTTGGATCTGATATGATATTATTTGGTTCAATATTTAAGTTCCAATAGCCTTCAATCATGCTTGTAGCTGGTCTCCTTCAAACTTGATACTGGGGATTTGATGTTAGTTTCCTCTTATGAGTTTTCTGATATTTTATTTTGTGAATCATTGGTTATTTCTGAAGCTATATCATATTATGGAGCTCAATCATTTTCTCTCCACATTCCAAGGGATTCTATACCTATCTATTTGATCACATGCTCATCTCCTCACAGAACTAGTCAATATGGAGACATTATGCATTCGTCTAGACACTTTCTCCTAACACTTCGGGCTGCTTTTACCTCACATGGTTTTATTTTCAAGGCTGCAATATATCAGTTGCTTGAGTGTTCCTCACATGGTTCAAATTATCAAGCACTTTTTCTATCTTTCAGTTGATTTTAGTTTCTCTACAAGGGTCCAGTTTTCATCTAGCAGTTGTCTATATTTATGATTCAGTTGAGCATATTCTTCTTCTTCCAAAGGGAAAAATTCCTCCAGACATAGCCATTAGTTTGGATAGGTTCACATGAACAAATTCAAGATGATTTTGCACAGAAGAACCATACTACTGCATAGAGCTACAAATTTGCAACAAAGTTTCTGCAAGTTATTTTCCTAGGAGGAAAATTCTTTTCTTCTTAAAATTGCTTGTATTTTCCATTCCTTCTTATTTTGAGGGGGGGGTTTTCCCATGAGGTTTTCCCCTATTTCCTTGGTTTATTAAGCATCATTTTTTTATCGTTTAGATTGTATATGGGTGAATTTTGGCCTTGTTTCTAGGGCTTGTAGTTGTCAAAGTTAGGATTTAGGGGGGTTTAGGATTTATAATCCTCCCTTCTCCAAATTGTCTATTAGATTATATTAGCCTGACTTAGGAGTCATTTAGTTATTATTGGGTCCACTAGTACCATTGGGTCCACTTGCTCTAATGGGGCCACATGTACCAGTCACTAGAGTGTGGGGAACACCGATAGAGGCTAATTGGAACAGAAAACACTTGCATGCATTAGTTTAGGGACCTCCTATGCCAATCCATACAATTTAGGAGCCAGTGGGAGTGCCGGTACCAACCTCCTTTAGTCGTTGGAAGTTGGTAACTAGTTAAGCTTAGTTATGCTTGAGTTACATTCAATTAGATATCCTCCAATTCAGTTAGTGCTAGTTATGCATGGCTGCATGTGGGAAGACTCTAGTTCTCACCTACTTCTCACTTACCACTGTAGTTAGACTATTTTTATTGATTGTAATTGATTGAGAGACTGGATTAGACATCTAGAGTTAACCAGTTGAACTCCGATAGTGATTTAGACATATATAGTTAGCCATGCAGTCAAATATAATTAATGGATTCGAATTTATCCCTAATATTTGAATTCCTCCTTATGTAACACCATTGTAACACTAGATACAGTAATGAATTTTATACTGTAATTATTTGAGCAATACTTGTCTGTTTCCTGTGAGATTTGTTTTGTTCAGTGTGTATTATTAATTCCTTTTCATTGCATAAGAATTAAGAATCTGATTGCACTCATTGCATGAATACCCAATGAAACAATAATTCTAATAACTATGTGTAGAAATGTTTCAGAAAACGCCCATTAACTAGGCCTATGACTTCTTCTACACCCTCCAAGTTTGTAACAAAAAAGTGTTATTTCCTATTTTTTTTATAATTTTAAAAGTTCCAAGCCATAAATTATCGAATTTTCCATTATTACCTTTTTCATCTCTATATGTATCCCATTTGAGTGTTGTATCACCCTTTAAGAAAGTATATATTTTTTACTTTCCTATCAAATATTTCTTTAAATTTCCTCTAATAAGCCTCAACCTTTTCTACCAACATTTCTCTTTCCTGTTGCAGTTCAACTATATGAAACATTCTTCTTTTAACTTCATTCAATTCTTCTTCAATGTCATGTAGAAAATTACTTAATGGAAAACTTAATTGAACAAGAAATACCGCATCAACGTCATAAACAAGCTGGAAATGAGATGTTTCAATGGCATTTTTTTTAGTCACCCTATCTGCCCAAATAACATATTTTAGCATGGTATCCCAAGCCCTTTTATTTTGGAATAACATCTTTTTAATGTTGTTAACAATACTCTTATTTGTAGACTCTGCTAACCCATTTCCTTGAGAGTAATAGGGTGTAGTGTTTCAGTCTGATGCCATTTCCTTCACATAAATTTATCATAGTTTTATACTTAAAGGTTGGATCATTGTCAGTAACCAATTTCCTTGGGCATCCAAATCTACTTAAAATATTTTCTTAAAGAAAATTGATGATGACTTTGTATGTTTCTCTTCTTACGAGAATTTATTCCACCCACTTAGTAAAGAAGTCAACGACTATTAAAATTCATTTATGTTGGCCACTTAATGTAGGATGGATCTCACCTATAAAATCTAAACCCCACTGCTGAAATGGATCATTAATTGCAATGGGTTATAAAGGTATATATTGCAACTTGTGCTTACCAACAAACTTTTGACATTCAATGCAAGATTTCATCTAAGAATAAACATCTATAAATAGGGTGGGCCAATAGTAGCCTACTCTTAGAATATTGAATGTTGTTTCATTCTAGTATTTGTGGAATCCACATGCACCTCCATGTAATTCTGCAGTAACTGAATCCACCTCAGACATGTCCAAACATTTAAGTAACATACCACCAGGGTCTTTCCAATACATAATTTGATCAATTAAAACATATTTCATGGCCTTGAGTTTTCAGGATATATATTCGTTCTTATTTAGGTAAGGAGGATTGTAAAAATAATAGAAAATAAACAATTTTACCATACCATGGGGAATCAGGATATTTGTCATAAGTCAATTCCTTACTCCAATCGATTGGTGATCCTTGTACTGATTGATCTGCTATCACATGAACATCTAAATCCTGACAATTTGTGTCTGCAATAAGTTTATCTAAACCCCATCCCTTTACCAATTTTATAGGCTTAACTTCAACGTCATATTCCATGATTTTAGCTATCCAATATCCTCTTTCTCCTTCACTGTCAGGCTGCACCAGAATTTCCTTAACTGTCGCATTTGGAACATAAGCTATGATTTTGGAATGCAAAACATAAATCTTGATAAATTTCAGACCTTTAACCAATGCGTAGGCTTGTTTTTCCATTGTATTATATTTAAGCTCTGAATATCTCAATGCTTTAGTAAAGAATGAAATTGGTTGTTCTAAACCATCAGAATTCTTTTGCAATAATACAGCAACTATAGTATCTTCGGATGCAAACGAAAATATTGAAAATTCTTTAGTAAAATCAGGATTTACCAACACTGGTGCTTTTATGAGTGCTTGCTTTATCCTTTCAAATGATAACCTAGACTCAACTGACCACTTTACTTCTCTATCTTTCTTAATCATATCCGTGATTTGTTTAATAATCTCTGCAAAGTTAGGGATAAACCATCTTAAAAAAATTATTTTTCCAATGAAAGATTGGATCTCTTTTTTATTTCTAGGAATACTGATCTTCATGATGGCTTTGACATGTTTTGAATATATTTTAATCCCTTCAGCAAAGACTATATGACCTAATATCTTACCTTCTACCATGGTGAAATGAGACGTCTTTGGATTCAAAGACAATCCAAATTTCCTGCACTTAAGAAAACTTTGTTTCAAATGCTTTAGATGTTCATCATCAAACTTGGAGAATATTGTAATATCATCTAGATATATAACTACAAACGTTTCTTTCTCACAAACAAAAGCTATCTTGATATCCCTTTGGAATGTAGTGCCAATATTCATGAGTCCGAAAGGAATTTTGTCATACATAAACATGCCTCAAGTAGTAGTAAAGGCCATTTTTTCTCTGTCCTATGGCTACACAACAATATGATTAAAGCCAGAGAATCCATCAATCATTGATATCCTTTGAGAATTGACCACTCTTTGCAAAATTTGATCAATTTAGGGCAATGGATAGTTGTCTTTAAGCGAGTGTCTATTCATATTACGAAAGTATACACAAAGCCTTATTTCCCCATCTTCTTACGTATCGGGAATAGATTTTTTACCCAAGAGAATATCTAAGAGGTATTATAATGTTTGCATCGAATAATTTTTTGACCTCTTTTTCAATAACTGGTAGCAATGCTGGATTAAGTCTTCTAAGTTTTTGTCTGAAAGGCTTAGTATTAGGATTTAATGGAATCTTATGTTGGATTATGCTGGTATTATAAGTTTTCATATCTTCACATGACAAAGCAAAAATATCAACAAATTCTTTCAATTGTTTAAGAAACCCGTTCCTTTCCTCTTCTGAAAGCGTCTTGGATGTTTTAATCATTTTGGGTTCATAAACAGTACCAATATTACAACTTAAGACATTTTCTTAAAAATATTGCATGGTAGGCTTCAATAAATTGTCATATTTTGAAAATAATATTTCAAGAGGAACTAGCCCTTTGTGAATGAAATTTCCTTTTAATTCAATTATCTTGTGGTTTCCAAATGATTTTTTTGTACATGAAGCACTTTCATCCAACTCAACATTTTGATCTTGATCAATTAGTGAAGTGAAAACTCATCTATCAATTCTAAAAACTTTTTAATCTCCTAATCATCATGGAATACTATGCAATGTTTGATATTTTCTAGAACTGAAGGTATGTACCTTATTTCAATTGTATACTTGAGTTGTGTTAATTTTGGAACCTTAAAGTAAGCTGTCTCTAAAGCCAACGAGTCTGTTGTTTGATTATGATCTATTGGGATGACAGATTTATTAAAATCTAAGAAAAAAATATCTACTAGATCCCATACCTCATTCCCGTATACTTTTAGAAAATGCTGTTTGAACTGAAATACATTCTTCACCTATTGAGCCACTAACTTGAAGTCGCCAAACATAGTCAACAACTGAATGTTTAAGTCCTTTGCAACCCTTAGCCCAAGATTTAATGCTTCATATTCAACAATGTTATTTTTTGTTTGGAATTTCATCTTATACATCAAAGAAATAATCTCACCTCTTGGAGAAATAAGTATAATACCTACTCCGACTCCCTCCTAACATGACGAACCATCAAAATACATTTTCTATAAACAATCCTCAACCTCCATTTTAAGTTGAATTGTATGATATTTTTAAACTTGTAAAATACCTATGGTATCATCATCTAAATTTAGCATACAAGAACCCATATCTTCTTGAATTGCATAGATAGGATAATTCATATGATTTTTATTATCACTTACTAAATAAGCAAGTTGTACATCCCTATAAAGTCTCATGTACTCCCCTTCGAATACTGGAATTGTAGCATAAGAAAGATCCATTTGTAAGGTTCTTGCTACCTTCTTTTCCCATGACCTTGACGACATCATACCAAATTTAGGAACAATATCAACTATAACAACATCCATTAACACACTTTTCACTGGAAACTATGTAAGGCTAATAACAAGATCCTTAATAAATCCAAGACACTTAACAACTCTGGAATCAAAAGCATATAGATCATGGTAATCCTTGGTGATAGTTATCCCTAAATATTCCATGACTTCCTTAGGCATAAGATTATGTGAAGCACCAGAATCTAGAAGACAATTATGTAACATTTGATCATGAACTGTAAGAGTGATATAAAATGGAGGAGGGTAGTCTGATTTATCATCTGGATGATTAAATGATTCAGGCCAAAAAATGATGGTTGGGTTTTCATCTTGTAAATTAATGATATCTGAAGGGATAGAATGGACTGAAGGATTTAAGATTTTGAGAGTAGGCTCTCTGTATGACTGATTTTTAATAATTTTAGTAAATGGAATAGGGATTTTGATCTTGCTAATTTCATGTTCAAGATTGAAACCAATAACAAATCTACCTACATCTTCCATATGTGCAACTCTATCCTTATTTCCCTGTTGATGTTGTTTTCTCTCAAGAAACAACCCTTGGTTTGTAGGAACATTCCTTGCTTTCTACTTTTATCGTGAGCCTTCCTTTATTCTAGATCTAAGACCATAAGTCTTTAGCTGCATTTCTTGGAAAATATCTGGGATATATTAAACATGTTCATAATTATCTTTTTTCATGATAATTAACAACTCTTGCATAATGATATTCAAACTTAGTTATAAAATTGGAAGAAGGCATATCATCCAATTGATCAATGTCTGTATCTAAGTCTTCAACCTCCAACTCATCTATTTCATTAGTTTCATCATCCCGTATCAAATTGGTTTTAAGAGGAGGTTGTATTTTTGGATCTTTAATGTTCCTCCTATCTCTATGAAAGAACCTAGGATTAAATGGTCTTCTAAACTAATTGGGATTCCGATTATCATTCTCTTGAATAGGTTTATTTTGAGTTATATTTTCCATTTATAGCCTACTAATTTTTGTTGATAAATTCTTAATGAGTTTGGTCATTTCATCCATCTTACTATCTATAACCTTTTCCCCCGAATTAGTTGGTAGCATTTCTTTTTCTTTTTCTTGTCTTCTCCATGATATTCTAATTTATCCCTCAACTTATTTATTGCCATCAAATTTGACTCTACCTCCAAGGATGCTTCTTTCATATTCACAAGAGTAATGGATCTTCTTTCCCTTCATAATAAAGAGAAATCAACATCAAAATAATTTGCCTAGGTAAGTTTTGCAGATGTCTCAATAGGCCTAATTTCTGTAGGGATCTTACTATACATCTTGTTAAAATGTTTAGTAAAATTAGTAACCGTCTCACCTAGTTTTCATTTCAAAGCTCCAAACTCAGCATTGTAGTAAATATAGTGTTTAGTATATGCCCATTGTCTCATGAAAAATTATTCCAAATATTTTATCCCATCTATGGAATTTGGTGGAAATTCCCTAAACCATTTTCTTACCTGACCATCTAATATTTGGACAAAGAATCACATCCGTACATCTTGATTTTCAATATTTTGTTTATCAAAATAGCTAAAATAAGCATTCCAATGCTTCTTTGCTGTAACTTCTCCTTGGTCATTAAACCTTGGAAGATACTTCTGATAATATCCTCTAGGAGGAGCATTATGAGGCTGAGCCAGAGGTAAGACTAATGGGTCATATCTAGTGGCCACTATGGAATCAATCCTATTAGGAGGTTGAGTTGATATATTTGGAATAACTTGTGAAGAAAGTGATTGAATATGTGGAGAAGGTGGTTGGATTTGCAGAGAAAGTGACTGAATCTGTGGAGAACATGGTACTTTAACCTTTAATTAACTAATGGGAATTTTAATAGTGAGGGGTGTGTAAGGTGACGATGAAGGCTTTAAGTAGTCAACTTGTTCATAATTTAGAATTTCTTCTTTTACATCATCAAATGACAAGGGATTATAATAAACTTTAAAATTGTTAACTTGGGTAGGATTAAAATTCTGAAACTCAAGAATAGTGATAAATAAATATTTTTTCTTTTCTTCTTCAACGTTTGACATATCGGAAGAAGAAAATCCCTGATCTAATTCACCTATTTTTCTTAAAGCTGAGGAATAATGATAACCACCTAATGATGTAGAACTGATATTTTGTTTAGATTCTATTAAAATTTTTTCTAGATTTGGAACTGCTGAATGTAAAGGATATGAAGGATTTCCCCTGGTTCTAATTCTCTTGGAATCCACTGTGACTTTTTGAACTACATGTGAAAATGTAGTCCACAAAATCTACTAATGTTGTTCATCTTCCAAAACCAGACTTAAAAATCTTAACACCCAAGGAAGATTTACTTTCATTTCTGCATCCCCAACAACAACACCAGAAGATGTTTGCACTAGAGTTTGTACCTAGACTACGAAATTGCAAATTCCATACAATCTTAACTGATTTAGGTCTATGACTGAGAATTAATCTTCTATAAGGTTTTGAGGGAAACGCGAGAATGAAGAATTTAAGCTTAACTATGATCAATCAACAATTTATAATGATATAATGAATAAGTAATGTGAAAGACTATGTGTTATATATCTACAATTTGTGGATCTTCATCACTCGAAGAATATTCCACAATAGTCACTACATCTTTCTAAAATTTAGAATCAAGAACAACTTTCATATTCATCCTCAATTTTTCTTTAGGCCTAGTCCTTTTTCTCCAATTTGTTCCCCTCAAATGTGAAGCAGGAGTATCTACATTTTTTGTATTGGAAGAAATTTCTTGAATCATACCACCTTTATCTTCCACGTCCTTGGGAGTGTTTGGAGCAGTGATCTATTCATTTTGTACCTCTAGGAACACTTTCTTTTGTAACTCCTTTTGAATGGGTTCTGAAACAAGGTTATCTTTTGTATTAAACTCATTCTCTGGTTGCTTAATTTCTTGTTCAACCCTCCTTTTCTTCCCTCTTGATTTTTTACCTATGATTTTCCTCTCCGCTTCTTCGCTATTAACCTGTACCTTGCTATAATTTTGGGTTTTAGGCATCTCTTGCTCAAATCCTGACTAGAAAAAAAACTGCTACCAAGAGAAATGTTGCTTCCTTAATTCAGTCAATATCAATAATTTAATCAACCCGTGGTGGAAAATAGAGTGATTTTGTGATTAGGATGATTTTTTACCCTTGTATCCATCTTCTCAAGGATTCTGAATAGGTAAAAGGGTATATTTAACTTATATTGTCCATTTAAATGAAAAAGAAACCTTAAATGACACTTGAAAACAATAGCAAAATGGTCTTCACAAGTAATGTAACGTTGTACAATGCTATGCAAATACCTCCACTCTTGCTTCACATTGCTGAGATGAATACCTTTGCTCCAATCTATATCTTCATAACCAGGTAGAAAATACATAGTTAAATCAACTTCAAATAGGTGCTTTTAAAACCATCGTTCACCTTCAACAGGTAGCCTCGTTGCCTCTGCAATCGATCCTTCATTTAATTCAAATTTCATGGTTTGAAAGTTAACAGATGAATTTGTGTAATTTTTGGCAAAATACTTAGTTACTTCAACATTATAACCCTTGACTCTTTCAAAAAAGGAGAACCATCCCATGTCCACCATCGTCTTAGCACCAACATCAATGTAAGATTTCAGTGAAGAGTAAACATATGTAAACAGGGCGGGTCAATAGTATCATTCTCTTATAATCTTGAATGTTGTTTCTTTCTAGTATTTGTGACCACCACATGCACCTCCATGTACTATATTTCTAGGAAATTTCCAATATAGAATTTGATTAATTAAAACATATTTCATGACCTTGAGTTTTAATGATCTATATTCATTCTTATTCAGGTTAGAAGGACATTGTAAAAATAACAAAAATAAACATTTTTACCATACAATGGGGAATCAAGATAGTTTTCATAAGTCTATTCCTTACTTAGTTATGTTGGTGATCCTTGTACTGATTGATCTTCTATCACATGGATATATAAATCCTAACAATTTGAGTCTGCAAGAAGTATAGCTAAACCCCGTCCCTTCACCAATTTTGTAGGTTTAACTTCAACATCATATTCCATGATTTTATCTATCCAATGCCCTCTTTTTCCTTCACTATCAAGTTGCACCATAATTTCCTTAAATGCTGCACTTGGAACATAAGCTATGATTTTGGAATGCAAAACATAAATCCTAAAAATTTGCAGAGCTTTAACCAATGCGTAGGTTTGTTTTTCCATTGTACTATATTTAAGATATGAATCTCTCTATGTTTTACTAAAGAATGAAGTTGGTTGTTCTAAACCATTAGAAGTCTTTTGCAATAATACAACAACTATAGTATCTTCGGATGCAAATGAAAATGTTGAAAATTCTTTAGTAAAATCAAGACTTACCAACACTGGTGCTTTTATGAGTGTTTGTTTTATCCTTTCAAATGATAACCTATCCTCAGTTGAACACTTTACTTCTTTGTCTTTCTTAAGCATATGTGTGATTTGTTTAATAATATCTACAAGGTTAGGGATAAACCCCTTACAATTTTTTTTTCCAATGAAAGATTGAATCTTTTTTTTCTTCTAGGAATACTGATCTTTAGGATGACTTTGACACATTCTGGATCTATTTTAATCCCTTCAGCAAAGACAACATGACCTAATATATTACCTTTCACCATGGAGAAATGAGACTTCTTTGGATTCAAAGACAATCCAAATTTTCCGCACTTATGAAAAGTTTGTTTTGAATGCTTTAGATGTTCATCATCAGACTCAGAGAATACTGTAATATCATCTATATATATAACTACAAAACTTTGTTTCTCACCAAGAAAATCTATGTCCATAGCCCTTTGGAATGTAGCACCAACATTCATGAGTCCGAAAGGCATTTTGTCATACATAAACCTGCCCCAACGAGGAGGAAAGGTTGTTTTTTCTCTATCCTCTGGATGCACAACACTTTGATTATATCCAGAGAATCTATCAATGATTGATATCCTCCAAGAACCGACTACTCTTTGCAGAATTTGATCAATTTTGGGCAATGGATAGTTGTCCTTAAGGGAGAATCTATTTAGATCACGAAAGTCTCACAAAGCCTTATTTCCCCATTCTTATTACGTACTCGCACTAGATTTTCCACCCAGGAAGAATATCTAAGAGGTATTATAATATTTGCATGTAATAATATTTTGACCTCTTTTTCAATAATTGGTAGCAATGCTAGATTAAGCCTTCTAATTTTATGTCTGAAAGGGTTATTATTAGGATTTAATGGAATCTTATGCTGGATTATGCTGGTATTATAAGTTTTAAGATCTTCATATGACCACACAAAAATACCAACAAATTCTTCCAACAGTTTGAGATACACATTCCTTTCCTCTTCCAAAAGTGTCTGTTATCCCTAAAGTTGAACCTAGACTAAAGGGGTTCAAGTTGAAATAAATCTTTTTCAAAAATATAATTCAATGAAATCAAGATAAAAATCGGGCTGGTATGTAATCAAATATATAAGGAAATCATATAACCATCACAGATCTGTACAACATAAAATAGAATACAAAATTCAATATCAAAGGAACTACGAGCATGAATTTATGAAATGAGACTAACTCTGTCATTAAAAGTTTAAAAGATAACTGTATTTCACCATAAGAATCATGTAATGGGATTTAATTGACCATATACAGGATAAATCACAAAAAAATACAATTCNACCCCTTTCCAATCTAGCGACTATCCTTATATACAAAACATATGAGCTTCTAAGATAGTTTATCAGATCCTACATCTATGGATCGAGTTCTTTCATAAATAGAGAGGTCGATCTTCTTCAAACAGTTTTTAATACAAGTGTAAATAAAACAGACATCTGTCAAAACCTAATTGTTTTCAAAAGCCAACATGTATGAGCTGGTGGAGGATGAAAACCCAGCCACAGATTCAGTGGTAACAAACTTGGTACATTTTCAAATGGATTTCCAGAGGCCTTACTTTCTAGAACTTCATGAAACCCCTTTTTTGCACTTGTCACTGATTTCGCGCAGCAATCCAACTAATGAAGATGATTCATGAGAAGGCTTTGCAGATTTAGGTTCTAATAAGTTTCCAGCTGTGGCAATATTTTTTGAATTTTCGATCACCATTAACTGAATCTGGCCATTTGCCATCATATCACTTGCATATGGGTACCCTTCATGGAGTTTTAGAAATCTCTCCACTGTATCTCAAAATGATGAGTAAATATTGAGGAGGAGAGAGAAGGGAATTTTCTTGGAGCACACTAAGTACGGGCGATGGCGTAGACCTGTCAGATGGATGTACATAGTACAGGTCCTCTAGCTTTGGCTAGGGGCCTGACCGTTTCTGGCAGCTTATTAGTTTTTTGTTAGTTGGTGTTTTGTTCACGGCTTGGTCATTTGAGCTGGGGGCAGGTTTAGGGTTTGCTGCAGTTTGAGGTTTTGAATGGTTTGAGACAGTTAACGGTTATCTTCTCTGGCTACAATGGAGGATCTTGAAGCGGTGGATTATTCCAGTGATAGGCTGGAAAGCTTCGACATCTGGGGGGTGCCAGGTGGAGGGCTGTTGCAGCAGGTGGACCTCCCTAGGCTGGGACCAGCTGACCATGTCTCTATTTTGGGGTCGTTTCCCTTGGAGGAGGCTTTCTCGCCATCGATTTTTCTCAACTCGCCGGTTCCTGTTGGTTCTCAGGTGGATTTTCTGCCTTATCCTTCTCATGGTCTGCTGGATAGACCGAGAGGGCAGGATCTTGATGCGTCTCCTTGTTATGGTGGGTCTCCGATTCTTCAGGAGGGTCTTGGTCACTTAGAGGGTTTTGTCCAAGTGGGCTCGGTTGGTTGGGCTGGTCTGTCCCAGATGGGTGATGGTCATGGAGGTTTCTTGCCAGTGGAAGATTGGAGGCCTCCTTTGGGTTTAGCAGAGCATCGCGGGTTTGGATCCCCTCGTGGGGGTCTTCCAGTTGAAAATCGTGGAGTTTTGGCGGATTCAGCTGGCCGGAAAGTCGGTGAAGGTGGCCCATCAAAACGTCGAAGAAGAAACTGGATTAAAACGAAAAAGCTCCAGAATTATGCTATAGGGGAATACTTAGCATGGGACAGTGTCTTATAGATGGCGAAATGCACGCTGGTGGGTCGCGTTTTGGGGCGGAATTTTGCTAAGCAGACGGTGCAGGAATGGGCTAGGGTTTCCTGGGGGGAAAAGTTAGGTTATATTCTAGTAGTGGAGGCGCTGAACAGGGGATGGTTCACGGTCAACCTGGAAAAGGAGGAGGATCTCATCTGGATTCAGAGCCAAAGTTGGCATATTAATAACTCCCCTGTCCTTCTGAAATCTTGGAATCCGCTGTTCGATGCCAGTAAAGAAAGGGTTGATGAGATCCCTATTTGGGTTAGAATGCCAGCGCTTCGTCTACACTTCTGGGATATATATCACTTCAGGAAGATTGGCAATATCCTGGGTACTTTCTTGGAGGTAGATTTATCTTTCTTGGATACCCATGAGAAGAAGATAGCACGCATCTTGGTGAATATCAATCTAAGGGAAGGTTTAGCTGAATCCATTAATCTGGACTGGGGGCCGGTGATCATCCCTCAAATTTTGGATTATGAGAACGTCCCTTTCCGATGTAGGCGCTGCCACGCTTATGGGCATCCGACATCGGACTGTAAATTACCAAAACACTCCTATTTTGGTCTCAGGAAGAAAGGTGCAGTGGCTACAGGCGTGGATCAATCGGTGAAGATCGGGGCGACACAAGGTTTAGCTCCTATTATGGTGGATGATCAGGACATTGCTTTGGCGGGTGTAGAAATTAATCTAGAAAATGTTGGGAGGGTCGCAGTCCCTTCAGTATCAATTGAACAGGTTCAAGTTATGGATTCATCTAAGGATCCTCCTTGTTCGGGTGTGGATTTGCCCGTGCATATAGTAGCGTCTCAAGGAACAGCTCCTATCTCTGTGGATGAACAGGTACCTGCTCAGGTGGGTGAAGACCTCTACTTTGAAAACGAAGGGAGGGCTGTAGTTCTTGCAGATGTACTGGCCCAAGCACCGGACTTTCTCTCAAAGGATCCTTCCTATTCAGGTATTCCCACTTTTTCTTTGTCTCCAAATATAAATTTATTCATGAATAATGTTTCTTTCTTAGGTTATGACTGGATTGATGGCTTGAGAAATCTTTCCCTGTTGGGTCGTTCGAGCTCCTTTATGCCTCTCCTCGTGCCTCCTCCCTTCCCTGTTGAAGTTGAACCTGATAAGATTTCTATCCCTGTTGCGGACTCTTCTGCTAACGTCCCCGACCTCTTTCTGGCTGTAAAAGAGCCTTCCAGCGTCATCTTGGAACCTGACCCTGTTCTCCCTATTGAGGTGTCCTGCCCTTCACATTCAGATTCCTCTGATTCGACCTATTTTCTACGGTCCAAATCAAAATCGACCTCGGGTCTGGCCAAAGTTCCTTTGTCAGTGCGGCGGGGTAGGGGAAGAAAAACTAATCTTTCTAAGGCTCAGTCTCGAGCTAAGGAGGATCTTATAGAAGGTAAACAACATTCGATTGAATCGGCCCTTAGAGCGAAGAAGGCCAAGAAAAGAGGTCGTAAATGAAGATCATGTCCTTCAATTGTCGTGGGCTGGCTGGGCCTGTGAAGAAATCATCCTTCATTAGGGTGCTTAATCTTGAACACCCTGACGTGCTTTTACTTCAAGAGACTTTAGGTGTAGGAGACGTGATTTTGGAGAGGTTGGAAAATTGGTTACCTGGTTGGTCCTTTTTGACTCTTGATGCAAATGGCCGATCTAGGGGTCTGGCAGTTGGCTGGAGGAAGTGCTGTGTGAAGCTGGTAAATGCTTGGGGGATGAATTCAGTACTGGGAGCGGAGTTTCATTGTGAAGAGTTGGGGTTCAAACTATCTGTTAATGTTTATGGGCCTTATCTGAACAAAGTCCTTTTCTGGGACGATTTGCTTAAACATCCTCTGGTGACTGGAGATTCGTTAGTTATGGGTGGTGATCTTAACTTTTCACTGGGACATAATGAAGTTTGGGGTCCTAGTGCTCGGGCCGATTCTCTGACAGGCTATTTTGTTCAGAAATTGGTGGAGAAAGGGTTGTTGGATATTGAACCAGTTAAGCTCCGGCCAACCTGGAGAAATAATTGTAGTGGTGCTGCAAGAGTGGCTAAACATATTGATCGCTTCCTGGAAGCTGAACAGTTGGTGGACAGAAGTTTTCTTGTTAGACAATGGGTGAGCAGTGGGGGTCACTCTGATCATTTTTTGATTTTCTTTGAAATAAAAAAGGGGCCTATCAATCCACCTTTCCCATTAAAATTCAATAAAACCTGGCTACAGGACGAGTCCTTCAAAAACCTTTTCCTCTCTCACTGGAATACTAATGTAGGGGAAAATGCTCGTTCGGCTGCTTTACAGTTTGCTGATAATATCAAAAGATTAAAAGTCTTGATTAAGGATTGGGCAGCTGAAAAGAGAAGGAGAGATGATGCGGAACTGAAACAGGTGGAGGAAGATTTGCTGGTGATTTATGAAGGTGAAGGTGGTGGTTTTTCTTCTCTTGACTCGAAGCTTGCTCTGTCTCGGTTGGAGGGAAGACATTTCACATTACTCTTGGAAAAAGAGGAAGCGTGGAGGCTCAAAAGCAGAGCTATTTGGCTTGAATGTGGGGACGACAACACAAAGTTTTTTCATGCTTATGCCAGAGGCAGGAAAGTGGTCAATACCATTTGGAGTTTGTAGGATGAGGAGGGCACTTCCCATGTATCTTTTGATGATAAAGCACGTTGTGGGGTGAATCACTTTCAACAGTTATTTAAAGCTCCACCACAGGACACTCTTGAAGAGGTCATTAGATTGGCTCTTTTGTTTCCACGCTTTGTCGATGAGGAGGGTAATAGGGCTCTTATGAAGGAAGTGACGGAAGAAGAACTTAAAAAGGTTATGGGCAGCTTCCAGAAAGACAAAAGCCCTGGACCAGATGGCTGGACGATTGATTTCTTCCTGGATCTTTTTGATATTCTGGGGAAAGATCTACTTCTGGTAATTGAAGATTCAAGATCGTCTGGATGGATTCCGGCTTGCTTCAACTCCACTTTTATTGCACTCATCCCAAAGTCGGACAACCCCCATACCCTAAATGATTTTAGACCCATTTCATTGTGCAACTGTGTCTATAAGATTATTTCTAAGGTAATTGCACAAAGATTGAAGGTCATCCTCTCAGTACATATTTCAGATGAGCAGTTTGGTTTTTTAGAAGGTCGTCAGATTCACGAAGCGATTGGGGTGGCACAGGAAGGTCTTCACAGTATAAAAACCAAGAGGCTTAAAGGAGCCATTCTCAAAATCGATCTTTCAAAGGCTTATGATAAAGTTAGTTGGCTTTATTTGAGAATGCTTTTTACCCATCTAGGTTTTTGCAACAATTTTATCAGATGGATTATGTCATGTTTAACTACTGTCTCTTAAATGCTATTCTGATTAATGGAGCAGCCTCCCCTTTTTTCCATGCTGAACGAGGGCTGAGACAAGGATGTCCTCTGTCTCCGCTCCTCTTTCTTCTTGTTGTGGAGGGTCTTAGCAGGGCACTAAGAGCAGCTAAAGAAGATGGTCATTTTTCTGGGATTCAGATTGCCCCTAATCTAAATGTCACCCATCTCCTTTTTGTGGATGATGTTTTGATCTTTTGCTCGGGTTCCAGAGGTGATACTAGAGTCCTTCAGGATATCCTGAAACTTTTTTCCAAGGCTACTGGAATGGAGATTAATTTCGGTAAATCTTCTCTGACCTTTCACTTGCTAAGGCCTGAAGAGGAGGCTGAACTAAGGAGACTTTTCCCTTTTCATTCAGCTGGCTTGGACGATGGGCTAAAGTATTTGGGGTTTAATCTGAAAGCAAATTTTTATAGGAAACAGGATTGGATGTGGTTGGTTGGGAAAGTTGAGAAGAGATTAAATATTTGGAGCCATAAGTGGCTTTCTAGAGCTGGCAGACTAGTCTTAGTCAAAACAGTTTTAGAGGCTACCCTGGTGTATTGGATGTCTCTATCGTGGATCCCTAAAGGGATTCTGGAGAGGATTCAGAGGGTTTGTTTCAGATTTCTCTGGAGCGGAAAAAAGGATGAACAGGTTACTCCTTGGGTGAACTGGAGAAGGATTGCGACCCCTAAAGGTATTGGAGGGTGGGGTCTTAAGGACATTTTCCTTTTCTCATCAGCTTTGGCAGCTAAGGGAGGTTGGAGGCTGCTTAAAACCTGTAGTCTGTGGACTCGTGTGATCAAACAGAAATATCTTCATGGTGTGACTCTTGCTGAGTGGATTAGAGATCCCAGGAAATTTCATACAGGGGGCTCTGTGATTTGGAAGGCGATTGTTAAATCTTTCCACTTAATTGAAAACAATCTTGCTTGGGATATTGGCAATGGGAAAAATGTTCTAATAGGCAGGGATCCCTGGGTGGGTTGTACACATCAACATGTTCTTCCAGCAGATGTGGTTGAGGCCTTAAGACAGAAGGGGATCACTACATTGAATCAACTAGCAGATCCTAGGCCTGCTGAACCGTGGAATCAGTTTTGGAAAAGGGATACCACTTTGGGATTGGGGGTTAGGGAGACTGGTTTTTTGGAACGGTATTTAAGGGAACTGGTGCAGGCACATATTCTCCTTACTGAACAAGAAGACACCCTGGTGTGGGAGGCCGATCCAGAAGGGGTGTATACACCAAAGGTTGGTTATCTGTGCCTTAGTGAAGTAGGGGTACAAAGGGATGTTGTCTGGTGGTGGAGGCCGTTGTGGAAATTGAAGTGTCCACCAAAAACTAAATTGTTTATGTGGTGCGCACTCAACAATAAAGTTCCTACGTGGGATGTGCTTTAGAAGAGGTCTTTCCAGGGACCTGGATGGTGTGTGTTTTGCAAAAGGGAGCTGGAATCCATATGTCATTTATTTCTCTTATGTTCCTTTACGAAGGCAGTCTGGAGGGAAGTCTCTCTGCTGGTTGGGTTCCACTGTCAATGGGAAGGGGCAACACTGTCAATTGCGTGGGATTCATGGTGGAGAAGTAGAACATTAAAGAAACATAAGATATTGCCACTGATGGTTAATTGGGGGCTTTGGCTGGCTCGCAATAAGGCCATTTTCGAGGACGTTGCTAACACTCCGGCTATAATTGGAGCACTGTCGGTGGGTTTTTATAAATCCTACCCGGAATATATTAGGGTGGCTAGAGAACGGAGGAAATTAGATGTGGAATTCGATAGAACATCCCCGTGGGATTTCTTCGATGGGGCATCTCAAAACAATATTTGTGGAGGAGGTGCTGTTCTGTATCTTACAGAGTCTCATTATTTTGTTCTTTCTATGGGACTTGGGGGAGGCACAAATAAATTCTCGGAGCTCTTGAGCCTTAAATTTCTGCTGATTTTTACTCTAGAAAAAGGTTGTAAAACTTTGAATTTCATGGGAGATTCTTTAAATGTTATCAATTGGATAAATCAGAATCAAGAGTGCAGACAATTGAGACTTGCTCACATACTCCACTCAATTAGACTGCTTCTCCAACGTCTTGATTTGTTTACTTGCCGGCATGTCTACAGGGACAATAATCAACTAGCGGATAAGGCCTCTAAGGATGAGCTCGGGCTGACAGAGGGTTTATGGACAGTGACATAATTTAATGATGATAGACTGCAGGGTTTTTATCATAGAACATATATAGAAGATCTTTGAGCTTATAACAGGTTTTATAATCTTTTTTGGAACTACTGGGTTTTCTGCAGTATATATTGTATATGTTTATTTTACAGCATTATTATGTACTTTTTTAGAACACTGTTTATGGACCTATGCTGATCCATTCGAAAAGTTGTGGCTGTAGACTTTTATAGTCTTATTATAGATTTTTGGTTTTGATTTAGCAAATTCACGAGAAGTGAATATACAGAATGTAATTTTGATCTCGAAAGATGAATGAAATTACGCTTCTTTTCTTGGGAAAAAATAAATAAATCTCAGAATGATACTTTCTGATGCAATATATGTGAGAGATATTGTCAACCCACTGGGATTCATTATAGGTATAAAGTGCTTCAACAGCAACACAAAGGAATAAATCAAAGTTAAAACAGCTGCAAGATGTTGTTTTCTTGATGTCTCAAGAAGAGGTTTACTAACCTCTGGACCACTTGAAAGTGAGTGCACAAGAATATCAATGCTTCTGAAATCTTGTTTTACAGACTCTAAAACTTCCTAAACTATCCAATTTGAAGCTCCTGCGTACCTTTTGTTTGCTTTTACATCTTCAAGAACATCCTCGAGGGTATCATAAATAGCATCCAGAGGAGAAATCTTAGAGATTTCCATCAAAGAACCATTTGGTAGCACACGTGATTCATCAAACTTGCCTCGTTTTAGGCTGGTTTCAAATATGTTCAGGGCCGACACCTAAGTGCCAACAAGAATTTCTGCACCAGCAACAACAAAGGAATTTGCTATTGCCCACCCATATCCATTATCATCAGCTATTCCAGCAATAAATGCTCTTTTTCCTCTCAAATAAATCGAAAGTCCAGAGGGCGCTCTGTTATCACTGGCAACAAACCGGATCTCTTTTGTATGCAAATTCCTTAGGTTTTCTTGCTAGTTCCATTTCGGTTACACTGGGTATAGGGAGAATACGACTGTCCCTTTTGTTCTATAAATGAAACATTTTCCTCTCAAATGGATTTTCTTCCACATGAGTGCCATCATAAGTGCTTTTCCATCTGATCTCGGTATCCAAATTGAAACCTGAGTGATCACTTTGACATCTAGATGCTACCAGAAATTGAAATTTTGTTGGAGCAGATCTGATGACAACATCTGGCTTCTTTTGGGGATGGCATGCTCCCTGTGAGCTACCAAGAACAGGTATACAAGTGCCTTTCCATTTCATTGGGCTGGAGTCTTCATCACAAATCTCTACTACTTTAAAAACCTTGAAAACAAACTACTAGCTGAATCTTTAAACTACTCTGCAAATTGAAATAATCCTTTCACAACAATTTGATCACACTATGCAAACTGAAACAAATTCTCAAAGATGAGCTTATTTATCCACACTACTATTCTAATCAACTGAACTCTGCTTGATCAAGTATAATCCCATTTCCAATGTAGCCATGCAAAAATTTCATCAACCAACAAAAACTTGCTTCCAACTTTGAGCATATATACAATCAGAAATATTGAAAAACATAACTCATACTCACTTCCATCGAACTTTGTCTCTAAAAAATTAATGATAGAAGATTTATAGTTCACTATTGAATCTGAATAATTTGCAACAGGATCATAAAAATTACCAAAAATGACCTCTTCATGTTGCTTGTCTTCTGAGAATCCAAGTTGACTGATTTCTGAAAAGTATTGCTCGACTGATGAGGATTGGATGAATGGTTCTAGTAATTATTTGTCACTTCCTTCCTCAACACCTAATCGATTACTGTCAAAGAGTAGATCATTGTTGAAAATATCAACAAACGTTGATGTAGCAATCTGCTGCTCTAAAATATCCTTATGTACATCATAAAAATGTTCTTCATTGAAGGTTAATGTACAAGTCTGCAATTCTTCATCTAAGTATTCATCGAACACATGCTGACCTTTATAAAAATATGGGGAAATATTTACATTTGAGGTAATATCAAATGAAACCACATCTGCTTTATCATCATTGTATTTATCATAAATTGGGGCATCCTGATCGATTTCCAAAGATGAAGATTTCTGTTCTATGATGCTATCATCAACTTTAATATCATAATTTTGAAAATTTTCTTATTGTAAAATAGAATTAGAGGAAGATAATAAATCTTCTTCCTTCTTCATAGCATAACCACCAGCTTCATCTTTACTACTGGAAGAATTTTCTACTAAACACTGGATATATAATGCATATCCCCTACAACAATGCTAAAAAAGACACTCAGCTGGGTAAATCCTCTTACAATATGAATAAAAGGCATCATGAAAATCATTCAAAGAGGAAATAATAGAAGCAGGAAGAGTTCTGTACCATTGTCTTGCACAACCATCTAATGAATACATACACATTTTCATCAATACATCTTCATGATGTATGCTCAACTGATCCATGTATTGATGAAATTTAATTACATGGTGTGCCGAATTGTCTTCTTCCTTTTCTCAGAATCACGGAAGAAAATCTCCCCATTCATCAATGATAGGTACTGTATTTGGAAATCCAAGAACATTTGAGAAATTGAGAGGAGCAAATCTTTGTGCCAACATAGTTTCAAAATGCTTTGACATCTTGGAATTGTAAAATCACCTCTGGATTCTTCAAACATGGAGTCTCCTGGTGAATAAATATGTAGTCAAACTAGTGTCTTACTCCTGTCCACCATCAAGAGCTGGATCTAATCATTGTCATTCTTTCCCGGGGAAGATATCTTCACTCCTCTGTCCCCGACAACGGCGCTAGAAGATGTTATCCCTAAAGTTGAACCTAGACTACAGGGGTTCAAGTTTACAGAAATATTTTTCAAAAATATAAATCAATGAAATCAAGATAAAAATTGGGCTGGTATGTAATCAAAGATATAAGGAAATCATATAACCATTAAATATCTGTACAACATAAAATAGAATACAAAATTCAATATCAAAGGAACTACGAGCACGAATTTATGAAATGAGACTGACTCTATCATTAAAAGTTTAAAAGATAACTGTATTTCACCATAAGAATCATGTAATGGGATTTAATTGACCATATATAGGATAAATCACAAAAAATACAATTCATAAGATACAAAGTCAACTCATAATCATAATCATATCAAAGCAGAACCTGTATTGAAGATGCAGAGCATTTCATGTCATACATCATATTATCAAAATTGGATTTCCATAACTCCAATTACCACCCCTTTCCAATCTAGCGACTATCATTATATACAAAACATACGAGCTTCTAATATAGTTTATCATATCCTACATCTATGGATCGAGTTCTTCCACAAATAGAGAGGTCGATCTTCTTCAAACAGTTTTTAATACAAGTGTAAATAAAAAAGACATCTATCAAAACCTAATTGTTTTCAAAAGCCAACATGTATGAGCTGGTGGAGGATGAACACCCAGCCACGAATTTAGTGGTAACAAAATTTGTACATTTTCAAATGGATGTCTGGAGGCTTTACTTTCTAGAACTTCATGAAACCCCTTTTTTGAACTTGTCACCAATTTCGCGCAGCAATCCAACTAATGAAGACGATTCATGAGTAGGCTTTGTGGATTTGGGTTCCAATACGTTTCTAGTTGTGGCAATATTTTCTAAATTTTCGATCACCATTAAATGAATCTAACCATTTTCCATCATATAACTTGCATATGGGCACCCTTCATGGAGTTTTAGAAATCTCTCCACCGTATCTCGGAATGATACTTTCTAATGCAATATATGTGAGAGATATTTTCGACCCACCAGGATTCATTATAGGTATAAAGTGCTTTAGCAGCGACACAAAGGAATAACTTGAAGCTGAAACAGCTACAAGATACACTTTTCTTGATGTCTCAAGAAGAGGTTTACTGACCTTTGGACCATTTGCAAGTGAGTGCACAAGAATATCAATGCTTCCGAAATCTTGTTTTAGAGACTTTGCAACTTCCTGAACTGTCCAATTTGAAGCTCCTGCGTACCTTTTGTTTGCTTTTACATCTTCAGGAACATCCTCGAGGGTATCATAAATAGCATCCAGAGGATAAATCTTAGAGATTTCCATCAAAGAACCATTTGGCAGCACACGTGATTCATCAAACTTGCCTCGTTTCAGGCTGGTTTCAAATATGTTTAGGGCCGGCACCCAAGTGCCAACAAGAATTTCTGCACCAGCAGCAGCAAAGGACTTTTCTATTGCCCACCCATATCCATTGTCATCATCTATTCCAGCAATAAATGCTCTTTTTCGTCTCAAATCAATGGAAAGTCTAGAGGGCGCTCCGTTATCAGTGGCAACAACCCAGATCTCTTTTGTATGCAGATTCCTTAGGTTTTCTTGCCAGTTCAATTTCGGTTACACCAGGTCTAGGGAGAATACGATTGTCCCTTGTGTTCTATAAATGAAAAAATTTCTGCTCAAATGGATTTTCTTCCACATGAGTGCCATCATAAGTGCTTTTCCATCTAATCTCAGTATCCAAATTGAAACCTAAGTGATCACTTTGACATCTGGATGCTGCCAGAAACTAAAATTTTGTTGGAGCAGATCTGATGACAACAATGTCTTTGATATTTTAATCATTTTAGATTCATCATCGGTACCAATATTACAAATTAAAACATTTTCTTCAGAATATTCCATGGTAGGATTCAATAAAGTGTCATATTTTGAAAATAATCTTTCAAGAGGAACTAGCCCTTTGGGAATGAAATTTCCTTTTAATTCAATTATCTTGTGGTTTCCAATTGAATTTATATGAGGATTCTAAATCCTGATCAAAACATAATGAATACATGCAATTAAAGATCAAAAATATGGCGAGATAAAACATTCAAGTCGGACCCACGATACGTTTGATCATATCATGTCAATTATTCATTGAGATGTTTTCTCGAATATATATACATATACATACATACATACACACACACACACACA
>LPNX011218488.1:406835-478426 GCA_001517045.1 Pseudotsuga menziesii
TATTTAACATTTATGGACTTTATGTAATTTTCTCAGTATGAATGGAATGAATCGATTATCTACTCTAGTTTATCTGTTCATGAATGTGATCTTGTGTATACAATATTATTGATTTACAATTATATGATAAAGAATAATATAATGGTGTGTATGTAGATTCAAACCTTAACTTACTTTCAGTTTTTGCAACCCTTGTGAGAGTCTTAGGTGAGATGTTTCCCGACTGGGGTAATGAAAATGCTAAGTTCTCATAAGGGTATTGTTGGAAATTGATTTGGAACATAAGGCCTAAGTTTGTGCCAACACCAAACTAATGATGTTCCTTCTTCTTTATGTTTATGATATTGATCTTATGGAAAGAAGCCCTTAGATTTTAACACACTAAATTTTTTGAAGTTTTTTTTCTTTCTCTACTATAGGTATTCAATTGCCAATATTGACAAAACAAAGGTGTTGATAATTGAATCCAAAAATAGCACTTACATTACTTTTGTGTGTGACAACAACAGCTTGGAGGAAGAGTTTTCTTATAAATATCTTGGAATTGCTCTTCATGGTAAGCTCAAATTGAACTATAGCAGTGAGAAAAGGATAAATGGAGGATGAAAAGCTTATTGTGGACTTGAAATCAATTGTAAATCAATATACCTTTGGGTTTGGGATAAGAAGAAATCCCTCTTTAAGACTGTCATCTTTCATGTTATTCTATATGGTTGTGAATTTTTGGGATACAACATGAGTCTAGAGAATCATGGATAAATATATAACAAATCCAAAATCATTTTTTAGCTTATAATTTTAAAATTAAAGGAAATATACAATATCCCATCCTCATATAAATTAGTATTTACCTCATTGAGAGCATGTCCATTGAAAGGTACCTAGTGTACAATATCAAGATAAACAACATGGAAGATAAGAGGTTTCCTAAGATTACTTCAAACTCTAGTCAAACTGCTTGTAGTTCAAGAGGGGTTGGCATAAATATGCCAAGTATTGGCTAATCATTGGGGAATTAAGGGGGAAGAGGTCATTCTGCATAATAAATATAATATTAGAAAGATTAAATCCTCTAAAATTAAGGAAAATCGTAATGTGATAAAGACATAGAGGATAAGAAGAATTGAGATTTTATAAGAAGATGATCAACCATAATATAGAAGATCAAAGTATCTTTGTGTTTTAACTAGCATAACTAAGAAAATCAACATTGTTAATAGGAACTAACTCTTAGAAGTTCCATATTGAAACATTGCATGATGAAACATTTTTCATATTTGTGACACTAAAAAGATTGAAGGTGAAAAACACATTATCTTAGAATGACCTCTATACACCCACATTAGATCTCAATTTCATAATATTTGTTACAACATTGACCTTCCTAATATTTCTATTGATCAAAATTATGGTGATTTAGGAATTCTTGTCTTAAAGCCTTTTGAGCACAAAAACAAAATTTTAAAGCAAGCCAAGTAATTTCTTACCTCCCTTAAGGTATGATAGACCAAAGTTAGTTTATTTTAAGGCTTTTGTGCATAGTAGTATTAACTATATAGCCACAATCTTAAATTTAACCCTAAAAAATAAATACTACTAGTAATACCACTTTTTAATTAAAAATTTAATTTTAATGTTTTTAATCTAAAAATATGTTTTAAGGTTATAGTGTATCAATGTATCTAATTTCCAAAAATATTTATATATAATAAAATATTTTTTTATATAATTATAAAATTATATTAAGTTAGTTATAAAAATTATCTAGAAAATTTAGAAGATTTTCAATATTTTGTATAACTAATTTATTAAAAAAATCCACTAATGATTTATGTTATGTCAATCCCAACTAATTTATTTTAAAAAGCAACTAATTTATTTATGTCAACCCATCAATTTTAAGTAAAAAATATATAATCACCAAGACTTTTTGATGGAAAATGATTGGAAAAAAATGTTTCTAAAAAGAACATGGACATATAACCTATTTACAAAACAAAAATAATATTAATTTCTTCACAATTTTGGATAAAAAAATAAAAAATAAATTCTTCACTATTTTATATATATAGAATTTAGTTAATTGTGTTAAATAAATCTTATTAAAAATAAAAGTATAATAATAATAAATTCTTTACAAGGTTAGATACATGTAATACAAATAGAATTTAGTTAATTGTATTAAATGAATTTTATTAAAAATAAAAATATACTATATTTATAGAGAGTATTAATATAATTATTATTTATTATATTTAACCAGAATATTAATATAATTATTAATTATTATATTTAATGTACATTATTATGGGAGGAAATATGATAATAGTTACTAAGATGAGATTAATTTTAGTTTAACAAATAAAATAAAATAAAATTAATTACACATCCATATGATAAAAAACATGGTAGATAAGATTTTAGTGACATAAAACTAACTCCTAAATGAGAATAATCCAACCAAATGTGTTGCATAAAATTTATATGATGAAAATAAGAATTAAATTTTATAAAAAATTATATGTTGTAAATGATAATCAAATTTTTATATTACAGGTTTGGATGTTTCAAATTAAGAATAAAGGAGGTGATTCTTATTATAATAATTTTTTTAAAGATAATTGAAAAAATCCTCACTTAAAGGTGAGGGGAAGTATCAAATTAAAATTTCCTGAATTATAAAACATTCAAAAGTTAAACAATTATTAAAGTGCCATGAAGATCCACACAAATATTGTGATAAAATTTTATAATCCCATGAGAAACAATAATGATGACCTTGTCACACCATGTCACATGAGGAGCAACTGTCACATGAGGAGCAACTAATCAACTTTTTAGGTGCATGTATCTAAGGGCATTTTAAAGATATATCATTATTTTGAAAAGTAATATTTGTTTAAATCTTTGACTTAAGTTTTTTATTTTATTTTATTAATTTGTTAAGCAACTTTTTAGGTACATGTATTTAAAGGTATTTTTAAGATATATTATTATTTTATTTTATTAATTTGTTGATTTACTTAAGATATTTACATATTTTGGCTAGTAAAATATTATAAATTTAAAAATAAATTTTAAATATATATAATTTAAATTTTTATAATTATTTATTTAGGATTTATATAAAACAATTATCCTTTTTAATACTTAAATTGAATTTAGTTGACATCATAAAAAATTATTCATAATATATTTCACTAATTTAATTATGCATCAAAAAAATATTTTATCTCAATATTTAACTACATCAAAACACAATCCTATGTATTAAACAACATTTTTATTAAAAAGAAAAATATTTAAAAATATTTTTGTAAAACTTATTACAATTTACAATTTTCAACCATTATATTAAAAAGAAAAAAATCTATATATATAAATTTTTAAAGTTATGAGAATTTATTTATTGACAATTTTCGAGTTATAATTAAAAAATAAACCATTATATATATATATCAAAAATTAAATACTTCTAAAAGTATTTTAATTATTTATTCTAACTTCATTATTAGAAGCAGTTCAGTTTAATGGACCAATCAAGCCCGACGAGTCTTAGAACATCTGGCGAGAACCCTTGATGCAAAAGAGTTGGTCGAATTGGGTAAATAATGGACGCTCTAGAGGGTCATGAAACTCCTTTGGAAATTTACGATATACCCCATGCCTTATGATTGTCTTTTCTTTCTCATAAATACAATATCTTATCTTGGGACATTTACAATTATTTTATTATGTTTCTCTTTAATTTTATTGTTGGTCTTCCTTCTTCCTTCTAGTTTCCCAAGGGGGAGACCAACAATATTTTCATCTTAATATAATGTTCATAGCTATCAATATGGGTGCACGTGGGATTATGGGGCCTTCAAGCCCTCCTCCTTTGTATATGGTTTGGTGGGAATGGGATAGTTGGATCACAATATGTCACCCTCTTTTTAAGAGGTATGATCTTTTTGAGTTCCAAGGTTTATTCTCATTTGGAAAGGACATTGTGAATTTAGATGACCCAATTAGATGTTTGAGTATCCTTGTTCTTAGTCATGTCATACTATTTATTTTGGAATTTCACAAAACATAACCATACAAATACAAATAATAGAGATAATAGAGGTTGAGTGTTTGTTTCTCAAAACTACATTGAGAAAACACATCTTTCAAACATTGATATTCCACCTTGATTTTAAATTTTGTAATACTTTGTTTTATGATACAATTATAATATTTTTAATAAAAAAATCATTGTTTAAGAAAAAATTATAAAAGTTTTTTTTTATACTATAGAAATCACTTTAACCAGAAAAAATAAAACAAATGAAACCACCGAATAACAAAATTATTATTCATATTCATATAGATTGTCCTGCTAAGTCCAAAAAGAATGTGAACACTAAAGCTAAGGTTTAGACAAATATCCATGATTGTATGAAAATACAAAAACTAAAACTTGGAACAAACTGGTATGCCTATGGAGCTTGGATTTCATACTTGGGAACTACTATCTCTAAGGGGACAAACTGTTGGATGGCCTCAATTAGGGGTCACGAGGAGCAATCGAAACTAGATTCCACGGGGATGCCACCCACCTCTAAACTACTGAATATAATTTGCAAAATCATTAGTTGAGATTCATTGCTTGGGATTTTGGTAGAAATAACCTCATTTTCTCATTTTCAATCCCAATTTTGGCTAATAATGCCTTCTCCCATTCCTGGTAACCTCACACTCCTGGTCATGTAGTTTTTCTTCCTGCTCCAAGCATATCTCTATGGACCGGAAATCCTACCCACAATCTCGAATAAACCTTCTCATAACTCCACCAAGGTGACGATTTTTATTATCAACCCTCTGCAAACTGTGATAGAGGAAAACTTCCTCCCTTCTATGTGCCTAGTGTCTCGACATTTTTTACCAGGTTGCAAATATATCTTGGTTTCTCTTTATCAACTTCAATTTTTCTCCTTGTTGCTTATGTTTTGCACGACAAGCGACATTCTAGAGCTCATATAGGTCTTGCTATTTTATTTTCTTACCACCTTGCCAAAACATTATTGTTTCTAGAACAATGAGTGTCATTGGTACCTCAATTTGCTTGTAATATAGTATGCACAAGCTTGAACCTCCTAAACCAAACATAAATTCAACTATGCAAATAACAGACCCATACTTTGATACCACCTCCATGAATGATTTGTGGGGGGGGGAGGGTTGAAATAAAATTCGATTAATGACATGGTCATGGGATAGTTGATGACGCTTGAAAAACACACATCGAGATAATCCATGGTTCACAATCATGGGATTGGGTCTCACATGGAAGGATCCAAATGTAATTGGAGTTTCTGTTCTTTCAGACCCACAACTAGGTTGGTGGCTCTATATGCTTCATCATTCATATTGTGGAGGATGTACTTAAAATGTTATATCATGTTTAGATTGCCAATTTCTTGTTTGATGCGGTCAATAATTATGTGGAGAAAAAGGTCATCCAGGTTCGTGTTGGTGTTCATATATCTTATGGTCAAATAGGAGTCTGCAAGGATTATTACAGAGGTGGTCCTATTTTTTCAAAGGATTTTGCATCCTTGAAAAAAAGTTAATGCTTTCTCTTGATTGTTAGTTTTTTAACTGTCCCCAAGAAAATATAGTAATTAGATGTCCTTCGAGGTTGAAGAGCACCCCCCCCCATGTAATATACCTAAATAGTATATTACTATTATTATTAATTAGTTAAAAATTAGGTTAATTCGTATTAATGGTCAAAGGTCACCTCTTTTGAGGGTTCGACCATTCATAGGTTAGCTTCCATATATAATGTAAACCTGTCAAATGTAATAAATTATCAATTAAATAATAAATAAATATATATCATCAATTATGATAATAATGTAAGGATGAATCCTTACAAGTGGTATCATAGATTTGGCTCAATATTTGCTCAGCTTTCATCTTGGTGCTCATCTTCTCCATCTCTTCTTCTGCTGCACATTCCCATCTTCCACTCAATATTCCTCATTACTTCCACTCTCCACTCTCAGCCCCATACCTCCTTCGATTCCAAATTCCCAGCACTACCGGCATACCCCTACACTCATACCAGCCCACTCTCCTTTATTTTCATATTCCCTGATCTACACCCCCCACCCACTTTTTGTTCCCTCTTTCTCCATGCACTGTTGTGCTTAATCCACATCGTATCTCCTCTAACCTTTCACACAACCCTCCACACTCAATTCTGACCCTCTCCACCTCACTCCATATCTCTCCGCTTTCCAACACTCCAACTCCTCTATGCCCTTCTTCCCTTCTAGATCCATGCGCCAACCTCCACATCCATTCATGTCATCATCTCCTACTTCACGTCCTCCTAATTCTCTTTTCCTCCAAATCCTCTCATGTCTACAACCACCATCTCTTCCTGTGCTACTTGACTTCCTAGCCACCATCCCTCCCCATGCTCCCATTGCTCCTCAGCCTTCACACCCTTCATTCTTCCAGTGTCCTTCACGTCCTCCAATTCTCTCAGCCACCCTCCAATTCTCTCATCCTCCTAATTCTCTCATCATTTGTCGCACCATCCTCTGGGTTTCGTTCTTCTACGTTATCATGATTAAGGTAATTTTTAACACTTTTATTATCATCATTTCATTCTTCTGTAAATTCAATTATCTCATAATTGTTGTTAACATTGAATTCTACGACAACACTATTTTCTTTATAATTTATATTGACATTGTGATTATCAATATAATTTTTATCTTTCATATCCGTGTCTTCTACTTCTTCTGTTTCATTGTTCTTGTTATCGTCTTTTTTAATAAGTCCTTATTCTGGAACATGCATATTAATGTGCCTTGCTTCCTTACCTTGTAAGAAGCCACACCAAAATTTTGGTAGGCGTGCATATGTTTTACTAAGTATCACATTTTGAGGTTTGTAGTTGGGATGTTTTTTCTTACGCCACTTGGTTTCTAGTGGTATGGATATTTTGTGAGGAGGGGTATAAGGAGTCGGTCGACCATGCTTCCTTTCCTTCCTGGGGGTAGTAGTGATTTTATATTCATCCCTACTTGAATAAGTAGGAGTGGAAGTAGTCCCTTGTTCCTCTTGATTTGGTAACTCGAGAGTCGCAATTACTTCTTCTGTCGAGGGTATAGATCCCAACACTTATTAACCTGGGAACTCAAAAGTTGTAAAAATATTCTTCTTTTCTGGTTGTAGTCCCTTCTTTTTCATGAGTCTCGATGCAGACCCCAGCTCTTCTTGACCTAAGAACTTGGGAGTCGACATATATTGTTCCTTTATGATAGGAATCCATTCTTCTAATGTGAGTGCTGATGCAAACACCAACTCTATTCGGCTTGAGCACTCGAAAGTAGCAACAACTTCTTCTAACTTCCTATCCTTTTTGGGGGTAGTAGCAATTTTATATTCATCTCTACTGGAATACATAGGAGTCACAATAGTCCTTGTTGAATTTGACTTGGTAAATCGAGAGTTATATTTAATTATTCTATCGAGGGTGTAGATCCCAACACTTCTTGACCTGAGAACTCAGAAGTCATAACATCTTCTTCTTTTCTGGTTGCAGTCCCTTCTTTTGTCATGATTGTCAATGCAGAACTCAGATCTGTTTGACTTGAGACGTTGGGAGTTGAGAGAGCTTGTTCCTTTATGATAGGAATCCCTTCTTCTGACATGTGTGCTGATGCAGACACTAGATCTATTCAGCCTGAGTACTCAAAAGTCACAACAACTTGCATTCCCTCACTTGAAAAGTGAGACATCGGAGCATCTTATTCCTTCAACTAACTTGAGGGGTAATACTGGTGTGTTTATGGTTTTTCTTTGTTTGCATGCTTCTTAGGTTCTTCTTCTGGATGTTGTATTACCAACATTTTCAGTTCTTCACCTAAGTCTTTATATCTTCATGCAGAACTTACGCCGCTACATCGATATCCGATATTTTCATTTCAAGCTCTATGGGTTTTATTTTTTTAATCTCAAATTTAAAATCCCTTTTAACTTCTTGCGATGGTTTATCTCATTTGAAAAGACCATAAATTCCTTTATTGAAGACCATTTTGTTTAATCCAAAATCTTCAATCAAGGTTTTTTGAATAATAATAATTATTAATTACTATTATTATTATTTTAGAAACTATATATATTGTTTTAATATATAGTTTTTTTTGTTTGAAATATATATATATATATATTTAATATTATATAAAAATATTATAATATTTTTTTTTTTGAAAAATAGTTGAAATGTAGGGTTTTAAACCCTAAGATGGAGATGTGCAGTTGGAGAGAGAGAGGTTGCAATGGGCGATGGATGGTCTGGGATGTCGCAACAGATTTGTGGAGGGTGGATGCATGTGATGGCAGACATGGATGAAGAAAGCGACATGGAGAGGAAACGATTAAAATGAGTAGGCGAGAGGAGCATGGGGGAATGATGAGAAGCAAGTGCGGGTGTGGAGGGTGGCTGCGTGTTATGGCAAACATGGATGGAGAAAGTGGCGTGGAGAGGAGCTAGTGGAGCGATGAAGGAGCTAGAAACGTGGTAAGATAATTGGAGGATGTGAAGGCTGCTGGCAGCGTGAAGGGCGTGAAGGTTGAGGAGTGATGGGAGCATGGGAAGGGATGGCGGTTGTATATGCAAGGGGATTGGGAGAATGAGAGAATTGAAGTTATAGAATAATGCAATGATGAAAATAAAAGTGTTAAAATGATCTTCATCATGATAACATAGAAAAATGAAACCCAGAGGATGGTGAGACAAATGATGAGATGAAAATTTTATTAGTAGTCACAACTCAAGATGTTATAGAATTTCAAAAGGTTCCCAGAGAACAAATAAATACAAGTTGTCAAATAAGGAATTAAGTACATTATTAGTAGTTTCCACTACAGATAAGAAAATCATATCAAAGAATCTACATCAAACTATATGGTCAAAAGAACACCATTAGATTAGAAGCTCAGGAGAATACTCCATATACTTGTTATGCCTTTATCTACAAAATAATATGCAAGAAAATATTTGAATGGAAATGCGACCAAATATTTCAAGAACTACTAAACCATGGCACCATTATTTGTGGCAAGAATTTTAGTTGCAGCACGCTCATAAGAAGATTAGTGGATGAATATTTTCAGAGCAGGATGACTTGTACTATACCTAAATAATATATTACTATTATTATTAATTAATTAAAAATTAGGTTAATTAGTATTAATGGTCAAAGGTCACCTATTTTCAGGGTCCGACCATTCATAGGTTAGCTTCCATATATAATGTAAACCTGTCAAATGTAATAAATTATCAATTATATAATAAATAAATATATATTATCAATTATGATAATAATGTAAGGATGAATCCTTACACCCCACACCTTCCTCCCCTAGAAAAATTTCATTATTATTATTAAGTAAGAGCATTTTAAATTCAATTTCCTTGATCATAATAAGAATTTCCTTCCCCTGCGAGTATATTTGGGGGAATGTGGAAGGTCTCTTTTGTCTGCTACCAAACCTCAGATTCGATACCTTTTAAATGTGTTTTGATATTCCTGTAAATCTATTTTGTGACTAATATTCGGGATCAATTCCCCTGCATTGCCCATATAAGTATGAGTAGACACAATACCTTTCAAATTGTCATGTTGAAAGAACCATAATAAATTGATCCTTTGAGCTATATGACATTTTAGGAAAGGGTTTCAAATTAAACGAATGTCTCCACCCAAACTATACCGTTGAAAAAAAAAGTGCATTCCTTGTTCTAGCTAGAAAATAAGTATTGCAAGGGCTATAATGCTAATTATGACCTCTCAATTGTATCATTCTACTGCATTTCTTGTTAGAATTGGAGAACAACTCTCAAAAGGGGTTTAGTACAATTTTTTCCTTTAGTGTTCCAAAAAAGCAGAGTAACTTAAATTTCTTCCTTGAGTTCGAGAACATTTTTTGCGAGGATTTTAATGGATCTTTACTAATCTTTAGCCCTGCATTTGGTCATGGTAACCTTGGTCGGGGCCTCCGTGGTCACGACCTCAACATATAATGTTCAAAAAAGAGCGGTGGATCAACTCCTCAAGTTTAAGCATGATGGATGATAGAGAACGAAAAGATGAGGCATAAAATAGGGTCATGAAGAAGAGGCCACCACATTATCATAATAATACTTATGGCTAGATATCAAGTTCCATGATGTACTTACGAGGAAGGAATTGGAGTCATGGAGTAGAGATGAGGCTGGTTGAATAAATTAATGATGATTCCCTTGGGGATCCCTTAGGTTCATATGCAGTACGAGGGTACACTTCTTCGACATCACTCTAATTTAATCAAACAAGAACATGAACATGGTAAAGTAGTGGAAAAGGTACATACACATGGTCATTTTTCTATTGGCACGAGAGACTAAGAATCTGCAATAGTGTCATGAAACCATGTTTCAACAAAGAAAATGTCTTCGACCTAAAAGTAAATAGGTCTTGTTTGGATGGTATGTAGAAATAATTCAAAAATATCAATCCACTTACTTTTGATGGAGGGATAAAGACTTGTTAGGAAATTGAATCTTGGATACTAGGGATGAGAAAGTGTCTTTGGGAATTGGAAAGCGAGATTACATATACATTCACATAGATTTTTTAAAATGTAATGCATTTTCATCAATGCATAAAAAATATGAATAAAAAAGAGAGGGATGATTATATTGTAAAAACAAGCTAAATAAAATACGACTATATTGTTGTGCCAAAACTTAAGGGGATTATTGTGCAAGAGACATTTACCAAGTAAAAGATCAAAGTGAATAGGTTTTTTGAAGAACATAGATCATAAAGGGGTCATTGTGGGTTGTATGCTAGTCTATATATGAGAAATTTCAGTTATGTAACTTCATTCACTTCATTTCAACAAAATTTCCCTTGGTTAATTCAAATATTCCCTTTAATTTGATTTATTCCCATGCATATTTATTGTTCTTTTCGACAAAATAGAAGAGTTTAAGACTCACATTCAATACTAGAATCCCTATCTTTATTGTTGCTTTCCTCCAGTTGCTTTTATTGTTACAAAACTTAACGTTTTTGGTGCTTCACTTTAGTTTTTTGTTGTTGCACCCTAACTTTGTTGTTGCTTCCCTTCAAAATTTTTTTGTTGCAAACCCTATCCAAGGTGTAGAGTTTATTTATCCTTTCACAAAATATTTGTGTTTTTGGGGGTTGGAGTATCTGTTTGCCTCAACGATATTTTTGATATAAAGAATTTATTAATGGCTTGCCCCCCCACCCATCAACTTGGATTCCAAAATATGTCTATGTCCTTTTCCATGACCATATGAGTTTTATTTAAAAAATATTTCTTGGTTACATTATGCACATGCTACACTATCAATGCACTTGTGCAATTTACACTATATATCACATCAGTTGACAAAGAAACCTATATGTTTTTATGCCCGAGGGATTTGTATAGATGTGAACTAGGATACATGGTAATCCCTATAGATGCAAATGCATTGTGCATATTATTGTATGATGTGTATCAATATGTATTACTTTAGCATGTGTACTGCTCAACTTGAAAATGTTTTAGGAGCTTGTTAGAGTTTTAGGTTAAAAATTTCAGCATACATTATAAGACATATCTCATAATTTGCATATTTCATTATGCAAATATTTTTTTCATATAATATTGCTAAAACAATACCAGGGATGCATTAATGAGTGCGAGGGAAGTACATCCCAAAAAGAGAACAAAGCAAGTTACTTGAATTTTTAATGTTTTCCAAGGAACTTTACATCCTAATATATAAGTATACATTTTAATTATCCATAGGTTTAAATGATGTGTATTGTTTATGTGTGTCATGTAGACAAAAAAAACTTGAGAAGATTGTTCTCAAGCTAATTTTTTGTTTAAATGTTCAAAGAAAATGTTGCAAATAGGGAAAGGTGTATTAAAAGGTGATCACCATGAAAATTTTCTTTGATTTGTTAACAATAATAGCTGACATATTTCAAACATTTTATTTCATACAAGTTGAATGTTGCGCAAGAAATGCCAATGATGGAAATTATGTCTCCCCTAAGAAGAAGAGAAATACAAATGATGTAAATGATGATGAAATGGTTCTTAGTTCATTTATATTGGCATTGGAAGTTAATGATAGGGGGAAATGATTTCATATTACTATAAGTGATATAGTGGAAATAGCATATATATGTTATTTTCACCCACACCACAAAAAATAACCCAATGAATACAAGAATCATGTAATATTTAAATTACAACAAGTGTTTTTGAAACAACGAGCAATGAGACATTTTAGACTTGCAATAGAAAAATTCTGCAATAAAAAATGATTCATTTCAAAGGTATTATTGTGATTTTTTATTTATTAATAATATATATACTAGTAAAAAGTTACGAGATTTATATTCATACTATACTGACCTCGTAGAAATATTACGATATGTTTTTTTTCACAAATATTAAGAAAATTAACGACATAAAATGAGATGATATGTGAAACATGTTAGTAGGGATTTCTAGAAAAGTGTACAATGAGATGGTAGCATGATTATAATTAATTGGTTTGCAAGAAGATTTATCCCAACAACAATATGCATCAACAACTCATAATCATTGATTTTTTGATGTGTAGTGAATGAGTTTTATCACATGTAATACTCCTTTTCAATTGTTTTATTGCATGAAATGAAACAAAATGAAACCGATTCATCACATAGGATGGGACAAGAACGGTAAAGAGGGTTGACCACAAAATTTATGAGGGGTAATTACCTTTTCCTTAGTTAACATTTCATATTTGTTGTGGTTTTCATATTTTAATTAATTTACAATGGTGCACTGATGGTTTCTACAAGATGATCATATACAAACAAGAGCCATCTAAAAATTTGATTCAAGTTGGATTGAGTATGAGTTGTGAGTATGTGTTGTAGGATCAAGGATTATTTAAACAATTTCTAATTAGCTATTTTCACATCATTTATTTTTTAAATATGGAAACAAAAGAAACTTTTATTTATGTTTAAAATTTGTCATGGAATATAAAACTTGTAGGAGATAAAGCATGGAATGGAGCCAACACGATGGGTGGCAAAAGGGAATGAGGTATGAATTTGAAAGAATTCGTATTGTTAACAAAACATTCATTGCTATATAAGTTTATTGATTGTTGTAATCACATATATTATAGCACTTCCATTGAATTGGATTAGAATGGAGGAGTAAAACCCTTGTGCCCCAAGGGAATGGTCAAGATGATGTTTTTGAGTTGCAGAAGGAAGAAACTATGCACAATGCAAGTGTAATCTAGCAAGGATGCTAGGGATGAATGAACGACAAGAAGATTTGAAATATGTGAACAATAGTGGAAAACACCGATGAGGAATGTGAAAAGAAGAAGTGTTCAACTAGGAGGAGACTTATAGAGTGATGAAAGAAACAAGGAAAGGGAAAATGAGCTATGCTAGGAAAATAGAAGAAAGGAAATAAGTCTTTCATGTCTAAGAGGAAGAGGAATAGAGATACAAGATACCTTAGCAATAGGAAACTGGGGATGAAGTACAATTAAGGAACAAGACTGCGAGGTTCAATTGCTAAATAATAAATTGCTAGATTAGTTACCTAACCCAGTTGTAAAAAAAGTTGCAGAACAATTAGAGCTACCAGGACCCACAGAAAATAGTATAACCCCAAAAAGTGAAGTCCCCATTGTGTGGAAGTAGATACCAGAAGTAACAACATTAATACATTTTCGGCCAATCCCCATGCCCCCTCACATAAGTTTCTAATACATTCTCAGAATTATGTTTTACAGTTACCCTGGTACAATTAGATGAACTATAGTACAAATAGCTTCTATAATAGTTTGTTAGTAGGAGGAAATAGTAGTATAGAGCTCAATAGGATAACAATAATAACGTAACTAAACATAGACCTGTTGATGCCTAGAAAATCCTAGGTACCGACAGTAGGGATTCTCCCCAATAACCGTTCCCAATTAGATCGTTTATCATTTGGTGTGGGGAATCCGTCCGGTTAGCGGCCCAGCTACCGTAGAATTAAATGAAGGTTTAAATATATTTTACCAGTTGCGTCCCGATCCACCGTTTATGTATATTTTTTATGTTTTATAAATGATATGCAAGTGCCTAGATTAAATGCAAGTGATCAGGGAACAAACACCTCACAATGTGATGTGTAGGTTCTTACCTTCCTTCTTATCCCATTTGTTCCTAAATCACCGAAATCAATGAACAACTAATCTAATCTACTCTATCTAACCTATCCCCAGGGAGAAAGATTACTATTTATATGAGTAATGTACTGCATTTTATGCACAAATAATTTTATTAATAGTTGATCAATTTAGAATACATAAATACAATAGAAAAATAACATAGAGATAGCTCAGTGTTGTTAAAGCATTCATTACTCATTTACTGCATAAGATTCGTGACATGAAAATGAAATCATTCATAACAGAGAAATAGTTCAGTGGTTATAACGATCTCACAAATTTGTATAGTAAGCTAAAATAGAAATAGTTCTTTATTTAGCAATCTACACAACATGCATTTGAAACTCAGGAAACCCCTTCTCCAGCAAAACTTCAGTCCTCTTTATTATAACAATAAATAGTTCTTCTTACAAAAGCATTTCATATGAGAGCTAGAAAAGTCCTTCTTCTATTTGACTCTAACTATATTTATACATTTTCAAAATTGACTCTTGGTCTTCCTGCCCTTTGGGATTCCTCAACTTTCGGTTACAAAATGTTAGTCTTCTAGTATGCTCACTAGTAAAATAAGATAAATACAAAATATTACAATTACATTTCCATGTGCAGATAGGACAAAACCACTCAAGTGGCCCAATTCAACTCATTTATGAACTCTTTCCATGCCATAGCATTTGAAGCAATGATCTCAAAATATGTTGGTTCTAAGAATCTGACCATGGCCTCATGCTTGGACAACTGATTTTTTATGTCAGCCACCCTTGGTGGAGTTACTTGAAGCTGGTATTCCAAAAGGAAATTACCTACTGCAGCTTGGGCGACCACACCCTTTATCACCTTTTCATTCAAGCCTTTGATCAGCTATATGCTAAGTTCATCTTCTTGCATCCTATCATGCAGGTGCTTCAAGTGTTCTTCATGGGATGGAAACTCCTGCAGCCTTTTTGTTAAAGATGTCTGGCATTTATTGTGAGTTGTAAGCACCTTCTTATAGAATTCTATGAATTTGTTCATTGTTGTCTCGACTGCATCTAACAGCCTCTCAACAACATTACTACTAAAATTCATGAGATCATACTCAAGCTGCAACCTCTCTGGATTCTTTACAAGTGTGTTTTTTTGTGGCTCTTTATTTGTATCCAACAAGGTCAGTTGACCTTGTATAGTCTCTGCAATGTCCTGGGTCTTGGATTTGAATTCGGTAGCTACTACTGAGATCTCCTACAGTCGAGCTTCTAGTTGATTGATTTTGAAAACCTCTTCTGCTAGATTAACCTGCACTTGATATATTTTACCTCTAATTAAGAGAGAATGCTCTCTCAGAGGTGATATGTCCATATTTCATTTATTATCTTCCTTCAATAATACTTCTAAGGAACTATTTTGGGCTTCTAGTTCAGCAATTTGAACTTTATACTGCACTGTTTGTTGGTCAGCTATGGACTTTTGTACTTCCATTTTTGCCTGCATCTTGCTTTCTAAATTCTTTTTTTCCTCATCAAGAGTCATGCTTGATAGTTTCAAAGCATCTCTTTCCTCTTCTAGAATCTGGTAGTCCTACTGAAGCTTCTCAAAGTATGAAAGAGTGACATCATATTTTGTCTTTGATTCCCAGCCCACTCTCTCCTCCTTCCTCAAGACTTCTTTTATCTCTGCCATTCTACCTTTATAATGATCAATGATTTCCTTAATATTACTAATATTATGGGCGTTCACCTGTGTAGTTGCAACACCCCATGAGGCCATCTGCATCGGGTCTTCTTCTTCATCCTTTACAACTATTCTCTCGGTCACTATGGTGATTTTAGGCTGAGTACCCATCTTCAAAGTTTTCTCGGTCCTCCAAAAAATTGATTTTCTCTTGGGATCAAAAAATACATCTTCTAATTTTGCAACTTGATGTTGCTTTGATGGTGTCACGTCCCCAACTATGATGAAGAGGACGCGACTGGACATGCTAACTAAGCACCCATGCAATTTAGCCCCATGAACATAAACATCAAGGTAATATAAAATGTATGAAAATGCATACTGATAGAAACATATTAACATACACAGATGCAACATCCTCATAATACCTATGCAGATGTCTAATTTCTTAAACATACATCAGAAGAAAACACATGTCATCATACATTCACAACATTTAAGCATTCATCATGTTCATTCATAAAATAAAATAGTTGCAAGGATTTAAGCACAAGAATACTTATCTTTAGGAAAGCTTGTCTTGCAACCAACTACGTCGCTGCAATGTTCCACCCAACCATAGGCCAGTGCGCTCATCAATCTATCAGAAACAATTCCACCCTTGAGATGGGCATGATTCCACAAGGAGTAAGGAGAAACTAGTAGGCTCACACATAGCCAAGGGTACACAACTCAGCTAAGCCAACATAGTTAGGTTTATCAGGCCAAGGGTCCACAACAAGACATAGCCAAGCAAACGAAGTTGGGTTTATTAGGCTATCAAGAGTTGGAAATGTTGGATGCTAAGCTAGTGGGCTCACTGAAGACACCTGCAATGGAGCTAGCCTGACTTCTAAGCCATCCACACTCACCCAACACAAGGAATCATCCCCTTCTTTGTTGCACAGCCCCTCGGGCCATGAATTCCCTTCCGGTGCTATTAAGGAGGTGTGGAGAAGAAATCCAACCCTCTAGCTCTGTCTATGAGGCTCCTGCACACACTAGGTTTATCAAGCATAGTCGGGCTCCATTTCCACTCCCAAATAGTCCAAATACCAACAAACACAAAATACACAACAATTAAAAGCTCTGGAATTTGAAGGAAAACACCACCGAGCAAAACTGGAATGGAAATTGGGTAATACACAACTCAGATTGAGCAACTCGACTCCAGAGTCATTTATGGCCCTATAGTGGCCAAAACAACTCAACAACAACCCAAAAATGTGGGGGAAACAACAACGATCTCACATCTACATGAGTATAGAAGAATATAGCTTGTGTGAAGGGATTTACATGGCCATACTCACAATCATCAAGGGTTCCAACATACACAGACCCAAAATGTACAGGGATTCAAACACAGACCAGATTCGAAGGAAAACAAATCACGACTACCTGCGTGAGGAAGAACAAATGCCTTGAGTGAGGAGAATGACCATCTGCATGAAGGTGGAATTGTGGAATGGGTTCCCTAATGCTGTGAGGGAAACAAGAATTCCCCTATCCTCGAGATTGTGTGTGGGAAAGGACTGATAGTCCTGCCAACTTTCATGGCTTCCCATGCATACATTCCCTAAGGACAATAACTACCCAACCAAATCGGCTGGTTGAATGAGACAAAAGAAAAAGGGTGAGTAAGACAAGAAGGATGGTTGACATCTAGATGGGTTCATCACTTGACACTTGGATTTTCCCCAATGGATCCCAAGGGTTAGACATCCCCCCCCCTTATCCTTAGGAAATCATGCCCTTTTCATTATTGTTGCATTGACATAGTTGGTTGTAGGTATTTTAACTAATTTTGCATATGTACATGGTGTCCAACATTATAACGTGATTTTCTAGCACAAGATACCATCGGCATTGCTGAAACATAGTATGACAATCAATGGTGGGGAGTTTTCCTATAGCCCACACCATGATCCATTACAATATATACATCATATACATTTAATGTAAACGGGGTCAAAACTGAGGTGTTAGAGACGTGATAAATGGTACCAACCCTAATTCAACAATAGGGAGATTCCCTCCTGTAATTATATTGCCTGAAGTGGAAGGTAGGTTCTTGGTGTTGTTCTGAGAAGGATATTGTTCCTTATTCTCATTATCTAGCTCTTCTTGATCTTTCTTCCTTTGTTCTTCTGTCACCTCTCCCCGGTTTTGTGCTTCTTGTTCTTGATTTTGTGCTTCCTTAACTATTCATCTTTCTAACTCTGCATTCTTCTCTTTGATGGATTCTTCTTTCTTTCTCTGTTCTTCTTCCTTCTCTTTTCTGGCAGCTTCTTCTTCCTCCTTTCCTCATTGGGCGTCTTCAGCTAACAAATTCCTTGCACCTTCTGCTAGTCTACATGCAATTTCTTCTTTTGTTTTCCATGCAACTTCTTCCTATCCCTTCTATTTTGGATCACTGCTGCTAGTGCCTTTAACTCCAAATATTGTGGTCTTCCTTTTGAGCCACTTGTTCAAAGCGGTCATGTTGCAAATATTCTGGTACATTTCTTCATCCTTATTCACATGATCAGCATATTTGAAATTTACCTTTCCCGATGGGATGCAAACATACCTTGGGAATAATTGCTGTGAAATCTCTTTTCACTAAAATCAAATATTTCTAGTTCCTTCTGAACTCAGGTGCACTCTTGACTTTAGAAAACTTATAACTACCCACATAGAGAGGTAGTGGTGGAAACATGACCTTTTTCAGGTCAAACAAATGACTTTTAAAGCCATCCAAGAAAAGTTGTCTCACAACTTCCTTGTGTGATTTATAACCTATGGTGTATTTAGGCAGCAATGAGGGTGCTTCCCCCATACATCCTTAGGAATGTGCCTTCTTTAGAGAAGAAGTAATCCCCAAAATCCTTTATAGAGTCCAAAGCACCTTCAGACATTCACTTACACTCCATGAAAACTAATTGGTATAGGGGCATCAAGAACTCTTCACAGATTAGCTTGTAATGACTATGGTATTTGTTGTTAGGATTATTAATTCTCCCTTGTCCAATTTGGTCATATGTCTAAATCGAGAGTCATGTCTAAATCGGAAGTCCATCTAGTCTATTTATAGTCATTAACACCATTGGGTCCACTTGGCCTAATTGGGGCACATGTTTCAGTTACTAAAGTGTGGGGAACACTAATTGAGGTTCACTGGCGCTGATTGCACTTGATTGCATCAGTTAAGGATCCTCCTAGAATAATCCCTACAATTTAGGAGCCACTGGGAGTGCCAAAACCAACCAAGGCCAGTTCAGTTTAGATGATGACTGGTTAAGCTAAGTTAGGAGTCAGTTACATTCAGTTCTAGTCCTCTACATTTAGTTAGTGCTAGGTTTACTTGACTGCACTCAGTAGGGGCACATTTCTCACCTACCACAGTCAGTTAGCCTTAGTCAACACTGAATGTAACACTTGAGTTGTGTTTTATAACTCCGATGAACTCCGGTTCTGGTTTAGACAAGGTCAGTTAACTGTTTAGTCCTCCGATAGTGATTTAGACAAGGTCTTAGTTACCTACAGTCAAGTAGAGTCTAATCAATTTGAATTTCCTCATGTGGATTTGAATTGCTTGTGGCTATTAAAGCCATTGTACTTCATTGTAATCTATCTAATTACTCTTTGATTAATGAAAAGCATTCACAGCTGCAAGCCATTTTTGCACTGTTTCATTCTTCAAGAACTGAGTAAATTGTGTGATCTATCATGTGAGTTGTGTGTTTGTCCACAGATCTATGTGCTCAATTTAATATGGTATCAGAGGCTTGGTGGACAAGGCAATTCTCCTCCTCAAATCTCCTACTAGATTATTTTTTGAGCAAATTTATGCTTCTAGCATTGCATCAGAAGCGAAGAATTTATCAATTAACACCCCAAGCAAAGGAATTGTTGATCAGTCTTGCTTGATTAACTAAGATGGGTGTGAAGAAAATTCCAAAAGTGCAGGCTGTCCAACCTTATGGTGCCCTTTTTTTTGTTTTGCAGGTACAACTTCGAAATGAATTCATTAGTTCCTCTTCTTACTCGATCCTCAGACTATTATGAATGGAAGGTGAGGATGATTGTAATTCTGAATAGAAAATATCTCTTTTCGATGTCTGATGGATTCGGTAGAAAGTATTTTGAGAGTGAAAATGACTGGCTAAATGCAAAGGATGCAGCTTTTGAAATAATGAAACTGGCTCTTTCTCCTAGCTTGCGCTACCTCAGTAGATATATTAAAGATCCACAGGAACTCTGGACAAGATTGGACAGAACCTTTGGAATGATTGATGAGGATCATAATAGCCCTTTGGAGAGCACATCCAACACCATAAGCATCCTTGATCCAAAAATATTGGCCTCCACTTTCTCTGATGAAGTTGTTCAAGATGTAGAAGAAGTAGAAGCTTCTTCACAGTCAATTCGAATTGAAGTCAGTCTCCATGCAGTGACTCCTTCTCTTGATGCTCTGAAAGTTCATGAGATATCTGATATCTCATCTCTTCATATTTATGAAATAGAAGAATACATTCGAATCTCTGATATTGAAGAAAAACACAGTTGCACTTCCATGCAAACATTCACCGGTGATTTTCCTTTTGTGCAAAATTTACTAGTAATTGCTTCCGAAAGTGAAGAGAAATTTGATTTTTCTCCCTCTAATGTTGCTGCTGGTGTGAAAATATGTGATACCTTGGATATTTTGGAAGAAATATCATATTACTAGAGTGATCCATTCACTCCCCATGATCAATATTTTCCAGCAAATTCTTGCAGGATTGCATGCACCAAAATTCAGAATTTTGAAGAAGAAGAAAGTTGTGCATCCACCGTCTTGGTTAACCATTTATTTGAATACGATATTAAACTTATTGGATATGATATGATATTATTTAGATATTATCTGATATTTCTTGGTTTAATATATCAAATTCATAATCTTTCAGTACTCCTTGTAGCTGTTCTCATCAATGGTGTGAAGAAACAAGTACTAGAAGTCTCCTACAAAACTACTGCTGGGGATTTGATTCCATTTCACAGTTTTGGATATGTTTTGAACCTATTTATATCTGATTTAATTTCTGATATGATATTATTTGGTTCATATTTTAAAATCCAAGATCTTTCATTCATGCTTGTAGCTGCTCTCACCAATTCCGGTGTGAAAAATCAAGCACCGCACTTTCTCTTCAAAACTGCTGATGGGGATTTGGTGTTAGTTTCCTCATATGAGGTTGTTGATATTTTATTATGTGATTCATTATCTATTTCAGAAGCTATATCAGAATATTCAGCTCAAGAATTCACTCTCAACAGTCCCAGTGCTTCTCTACCATTGATTACATGCTCATCTCCTCACAAAACTAGTAAAAGGGAAGATTTTCTGCATCCGCTTGGACACTTGCTCCTAACACTTGGGGATGTTATTACCACTCATTGTTTTCTGTTCATGGATGCAACATATCAGTTTATTGAGTGTTCCTCACATGTTCTAAATCCTCAAGAACCTTTTCTCACTTATCAGTTGACTTCAATTGCTCTACATGGGTGTAGTCTTCATCCGGCAACTGTCTATATTTCTGATTTAGTTGAGCATAGAATTCTTCTTCCAAAGAGAAATATTCCTCCAGACATAATGTTGGAGAGGTTCACATGCCAGGCCCTAGGATACATGTGCACAGAAGAACTAGATTGATCTTTATTCTACCTACTTAATTAGATGGGGGGTTTTTTCCCATGTGGTTTTTCCCCAGCACCTTGTTTTTCTGCAGTTACTTTACCTTACTTGATGTAATGGGTGACCTATGGTATTAGTTACCAGGGCCCACAGATTTTCCAAGTTAGAATTCAGGGGGGGTTTTAGGATTATTAATCCTCCCTTGTCCAATCTGGTCATATGTCTAAATCGGGAGTCCATCCAGTCTATTTATAGTCATTAACACCATTGGGTCCACTTGGACTAATTAGGGCACATGTTTCAGTTACTAAAGTGTGGGGAACACTAATTGAGGCTCACTGCCACTGATTGCACTTGATTGCATCAGTTTAGGATCCTGCTAGACCAATCCCTACAATTTAGGAGCCACTGGGAGTGTCGAAACCAATCAAGGCCAGTTCAGTTTAGTTGATGACTGGTTAAGCTAAGTTAGGAGTCAGTTACATTTAGTTCTAGTCCTCTACATTCAGTTAGCACTAGGTTTACTTGACTGCACTCAGGAGGGGCACATTTCTCACCTACCACAGTTAGTTAGCCTTAGTCAACACTGAATGTAACACTTGAGTTATGTTTTAGAACTCCGATGAACTCCGATTATCATTTAGACAAGGTTAGTTAACTATTGAGTCCTCCGATATTGATTTAGACAAGGTCTTCAAGTAGAGTCTAATCAATTCGAATTTCCTCATGTGGATTCGAATTGCTTGTGGCTATTAAATCCATTGTACTTCATTGTAATCTATCTAATTACTCTTTGATTATTGAAAATCATCCACAGCTGCAAGCCATTTTTGCATTGTTTCATTCTTCAATAAATGAGTAAATTGTGTGATATATCATATGAGTTGTGTGTTTGTCCATAGATCTATGTGCTCAATTTAATATTTGTGATCCCACAGTATCTAATATGCTGCATAAATAGGGACTTTTACTCCTTTCCATTTGAAGGTGAGCTTCTCAAAAGGATTAAATAAAAGTATGCAGTCAACAAAAAAGGATCCAATATAGAACTCAGATTTTCATTAATGAAATACTCCTTGGGCTGTAGTTATTCAGGAACATAGACTATTGGCTACTATGTCAGCCTAATTGAAAACTATCCCCTTCATGGCTACATAGTATATAAGTGGGATCCATCCAAACTTATAAGTCCTTCTGTCGGCTTTGCCGAAAATTCTATTTAGCATCAGTACTACCATCCTGTATGGGGTACGTAGATGGGCAGTTTCATATTCCTTGGATTTCTTATGCCGAAAAGTATTTCCTTCAGCTATCATCATCTTTGTTGTATCCATGTAATCAAGATTTAGTCCTTTTATCCAGTTAGTTGTCATGTTGACTTCTGAGGGTAGAAGGCTGTATGCTTTTTCTATGAACATAGGTGTGAAGGATGCAAATCCTTTATCCTCCACATCGTACATGATCATCCCTGCTGCATCCGCTTTGGACAGAATCCAATGACCTCAGGGCATGGAAAAAACTCTAGTATTGTGGATACCTTGGTGATTTTAGATTTCAATATGTTATCATATAAGATTAGGTCCTCCAACCTTGCCTCTGGAACCTTCTTCTCCTTGAGCATGTGATAGACCTGACCCCATTTAAATTCAATTTCAGCCCCGGTGATGGATTTGGTATCTTCCTATATTATCTCCACCCTTAGTGTGGGTGTGATTTCTACATCTGATTGGTAGTCTACAATATTGGCCTTTTTTCCCCTTCTTAGTCATGTTGTCTGGTACAAACCGCAACTGTAATGACACAGAAAAATGTCTTAGTGTTTATGCTATTTAAACAAATCATGCATTTAGATAAGAAAAAATTAATAACTATGGCAGAAAATTATTTTTTCTTTAAGGAACAAGATTAGCCTGTATGCTATTTTACCACATTCTCTTTTGTCAACGGAACAAGAAAACTGCACCGTAGCTTAGAAAGGCCAATAATTTGGTTAAAAAACCTTATAACATAGTATGGTTTTGGCTAGCACATCCCATTTAGTTCTAAAACCTAGAAAAAAACCTTAAAAAATGAATGGCCATTTCACCACCATCGCGCACGAATACTTCTAAGAGGCTCACAGTCTGCAGGTAGCACAACAAAGGATGAAAGGTGGCAATTCCCTATCTTCAACCACTAGGGTCAAAATCCCTCTACAAGGAGATAGGGTAAAATAACCAAGACCTAAAATCCTTGCATGATTCAGAAAGTCCACCAGCTCTATCTTTGCATAGGAGCAAGAACCAGATAAGACCAAGGCTGACGAAAAGCTTGGGGCATTCGATATTCATCATTATACGCCAGGCCTATGGGTGAAACGTATCCCAATGATAATGACAAGGATTTATGGGAGCAGGTTGAGTGACCACAGATAGGTCAAAACTTAAAAGGAAAGTTGATAAACTGAAAAAGGAAAGGAGAGATATCTTTTAAAACCAAACAACCCGACAACCAAAACCCCTACATGGCATATCGAAAACCGTCTGGTTGCAATCTCTACCAACCTCCCAATCAAAATAAATTAAATGAAAAAAACATCTTATGTGGTAGGTTGGGCTAAACAATGGTCGTATATGTAGTATCCAACAAACCACTTGAGCTCTAGATGATGGATTTACCAACTCACAATGGAGGCCCAAAATGAGATAAACTCACAACTTCAAATTCTTACATGCTCACCTTCAATAAAAAAAAATGGTAATGACCTTTCTATGATATATATATATATATATATATATATATATATAAAACAATAGGTAAAACCACTAAATGTGATAGGTGACACTTAACTCCACATGTGCGAAACAAAATGCAGTTGGCACCAATAACACAGTGCATCGGAGGACCAAAATGAAGTCAAGGTGAAAAGAATCATGATAGTGGTGGCTTAATTCATCCCAATACTACCGCTACTATTGGCTCACTTCTCGGCAAAATATCTAGCTTAAGTCACGGCTTCAGTGACGAAAGGCATCAGAGGAAGACCTTAAAAGACATCCATTGTGGCGGCTCGCAGATGTCAATGCTTTCGATGTAGCGGGATCAGTAAAATGAATGTGAGGATTAGGTATGCAAGGAGAAAAAATTTCCGTCGTTGCGGCAGGAAATTGAACGATCATCCAACGTAGTGGGTCACAAGAATCAGAAAAAGTTTCGATAATCAACCTAAAAACCCACCCACCGTTGTGACACAAACCTTAGAAGGCTCCCAATGCATTAGATAACAATGAGTCGATCTGCGCTTAAGAAAAAACATCTGCTGCAGTAGATCCAAAAATAGAATCCAGCCGCTGTTGTGGCTAAATTCTTGCGAAAACCCCCGATGCAGCGGATAAAAACAAACCAAACAAAGTGCATAAAAACCATCCACTGTTGCGGTTCAAACTTAAAAAATTGTTTGCCATAGCAGGTCAAAAAATGAAATTCATCCGCTATTGCGGATAAAAATTGAAACTCACCCACCGCTGCAGATCAAACATGAAAAATCATCCACTGTAGCGGCTCAAAAGACTTTTCGCCTTAGAGTAAAAAACCAACTTTTCAAATTTATTCAGGGTGAAAACAAGTCATGAGTGATGGAATTCAAAGCTCAAAAATGTCTAAGTAGAAAAAAGCTAAAAATAAAAGGGGGGTCCTAAAAATTGCAAAATATTTTGGGGTAATAGTTGCAGCAGCAATAATTGGCGACTGGCTGGTGAACATAGATCTCTGGAAAAACTAACTTTTTAAAACCCAAAACGGCTTTATGGTATTATGTTGGATCAATGCATCCCAAATATTTTCAGGATTTTTTTAATATGTCCAGACCTTTCTTGGAATGTAAGATTTAGAAATTAACATTGATTATAGTCCACTAGGGTAGGGTAACCAGGTTTTAAAATTCTCGATAACTCTTCTGAGGCCAAAATATGGGGTTCATTTACCTCTGCATTCGGTTTCTTATGGATAATACAACACAGGATCGTAACAGAGTATGAACAAGTGTATTCGTTTTTTCCTCATTCCCATGCCTTTTTCATTCTTTTGATGCTTTTAGACTTTTGTTCTTTTGAGTCTTCCCAGATTTCCCCTTTCATTTGAAACTTGATCTAGGTTCTTCCATCAATGGTGCTCTTTTGTGTGAGAGATAATTTTCTTTTAGCTCATGGATGGAGAAGAACCTCTGAGCGATCTCATTATCTTACTGATTTTTTTCAGTATATCTTTTAATACAAACTTTCTTTTTGGGAAATTTTGACTCTTTTAAGCCTTTTGGCTTTTATTTGTGGCATGGGATCATTTTAAATACCATACACCTATCCATCCTACTTCCTTTTCGTGGGTCCATTGCTGTTAGCTTCCTATGACATATTTTAATGTGAAGTGGATGGATCCCCAAAATAGTATTCTAGACTTCTCCTACCTTAGTTATTTAACAGGATTTAAAACAAGACTTCAATGTGTTCATAAAATAACCTCCCTTCAGATAGTCTATGAAATTAAAGAATCTTATCATGATATGTTTTTTTGATACAAGTAAATCCAATAAGCAGCTCTTTGGTAAGATATTTGCAGTTTGTCCAAATTCCAATGTCCCCCAAACAACTAAAGTTGCGATGACTTATTTCAAAATTAAAATAAAGCAAATAAAATAGACTGAAATAAATCAGATGCCAAGAAGGAAAATCAACATAAAGAAAGCAAACATAAATACGAAAAATGGAAACAAACACAAAAAGTTTATTTATGTACAAAAAACCTCAAATACATTAAGTAAAGTAATGCTTGAGAACCAAACCATTGACAGGTAGATTCTCTTCCCACCCCTGTAAATCCTGTAACTTGTATGTTGAGGGGCCTACCTTTTTTGCAATATGAAACGGGCCTATCTAGAGATGTTGAAACTTAGTGTGCTTTCCCTTTTCGTCATGTAGGTGATCCCACTTCAAAACCAAATATCCTACTTCAAACTATTTATTCCCTAACTTGTTCTTGTCAAACAATATTTTCAAAATCTCTTGCTGGTGCTTAAACCTTTCCTTAGACTTAGATACAAACTTTTCTAATTTCATCAAAGTATTGATTCAGGCTTGCAAAACCTCACTAATAGATCCTTTGGATGCTTGGGATAATTGAGAAGAAGGAAACAAAATGTTAGGGGGTAAGATAGCTTCCTTTCCATAAAATAAGGTATAGGGTGAAACACCTAAGGATTTTTTTAGTGTGACTTGATCATCCCAAAGTGCATTAGGAAGAGCTATATTCCAACTTCTCTAGTTTTCTATGACATTCTTATTTAAAATTCTAATGATATTTTTATTAGTTGATTCAACTAATTCGTTACCTTGTGGATAATAGTTAGCAGAATAATGTAACTTCATTTCTTTCTCATTAGCAAATACAGTAAGTTTAATTGACGAAACGTAATATGTATTATAAAAAACCAAATAAATTGGAACCCCAAACCTGGTCATAATATGGTCTTGTAAGAAATATATGACTGCATCTTCATTTACTTTTCGTAACAGGATCGCTTCCACCCATTTGGTAAAATAATCCATGGTCGTGAGGAAGTACTTGTGTTGCAATGAAGAGCTTGGATTGATTTCTCGAATAATATCAATTCCCCATTGCTCGAATGGTTTAGAAATAATAACTGGTTGTAAATGGCTCAGCTGCCTTTGGTTGTCTCTCGCCTCTCCTTTGGCATGTATCACACTTTATTACATAAGCATGAGCATATTTAAACAAATTCGTCCAATATTATCCATCCCTTAGAATATTGTGCGTTGTAGTATCTCCTAAAAAATGACCTCCAGCAGGGCCATCATGCAACTCTTTAACGACCTTGGTTACATCTTGTCATTCCAAAAATCTGAGAAAAACTTCATCAATTATTTGATATGATGCTAACTTCAAGCATAATGCTCTTCTTTGTTTGGAATTCCAGTTTTCAGGAAAATACCCCTGTTGGAGATAGTACACCAAATCTCTGTGCCAAGATTCTGGGGTTGTAAATATATGACACATTTCAATCATATGCAATTCAACCTCATTCTCCCAATCATCATCTTCATTATCTTGACTTTCGACCATTAGTTTGCAAAGTACTTGTCCTTTGATGATAGTTGCTGGTTTAAATTGAAGTCATATTCCTGCAAGGCTGTTACCCAATTTCCTCTTCTCTCTCCTAACTCTTTCTGCACGAAAAGGGTCCGGACTATCGGGTGAGGAACAATGAATTTGGTTATGATATTTAGTATGTATGGTCTGAATTGTTTTACCGCCTTAAAAACTGCGTATGCGTGTTTATCAACAGTCGGGTAATTCAACTTAGCACCTTGTAAACCAATGCTCATGAATGATATGGGGTACTCATCTCCCCCTTCTTCCTTCTGCGTAAGCACTACTGCTAGCGAGTTATCTGAAGCAGAAGTGTATAAAATGAAATCTTTCTCAAAATTAGGACTTTTGAGGGAAGGTGCATGGGCTATTGCTACTTTAATTTTGTTGAATGCACTTTTCTTTAAGTCGATCGATTTAAAATGAACACTTTTCTTAACCATATGTTGCAAAGGTTTGACTATTTGAGCAAAATTGGGCACAAAAATTCGCACAAAATTGATTGTCCCCATGAAAGATTGCATGCCTTTCTTATTATTGGGTAAGGGGATCTGTGCTATAGCTTTAAACCTTTCCGGGTCTATGGATATCCCCATTTTACAAATTATGTGACCCAACATCTTTCCTTCTAATACGACGAAAACAAATTTCTTTAGATTTAAAGAAATGCCATATTTCTGATAGCGATCAAATTTTTTTTTTTAGATAAAAAATATGTTCTTCTCTCCTCTTGGAGAAAACTGTAACATCATCCAAATAAACTATCATGATGTGGCCAATCAAACCATAGAAATCTATATCCATTTCCCTTTAGAACGTTGCTCCAACGTTAATAAGACCAAAAGGAATTCTTCTGTATGCAAAAGTCCCCCATTTAGTTCTAAAATTAGTCTTCAGTCTATCTTGTTCTACTACCAACACTTGGTTGTAGCCTGAAACCCCGTCTAATAGAGAGAACAACTCGGATCTTGAAACCTTTTACAATATCTGCTCCATGGGCGGGACTGGGTAGTTATAATCTTTGTCAGAGGCATGATTTAAATTCCTAAAATATACACAAAGTCTAATTTCAGCAGGATTTTTCCTCATTGGTACCAAGTTTTCAACCCATTCCAAGTGTCTAACCCTTAATATAATCCAAGCATCAAGGAGTTTCTTCACTTCATTTTGAATAAGGGGTTCTAATTTAGGATGCATCTTCCTTAATGGCTACTGAAATGGTTTAACTCCCGCTTTAATTGGAATAACATGTTGTATAATGCGAGTGTCATAAGTCTTAATATCTTCATAAGTCCAAGCAAAGACATCTTTATATTGTTTAAACAAGCTAATGAATTTGGTTCTTTCCCCCGATGAGCAGCACTTTCCTAGGTTCACATATTTGGGTTCAGCTTCTGACCCCAGATTCACCATTTCAAATTGCATAGATGAATTGTGTGTTTTGACATTGGCTATCCTTCTGAACTTGTTATTCAGATCAAACATTCCTTCCAAATTTCTAACCCGTTTGGGTATGAAATTCCCATTTTGGAGATTAGCTTGATGTTCCTCGTCATCAATTACAGACTCTTTGAAATTCTCATCATTAGTTAGAAACTCCAAGATCTACGGATTGTCATCGAATACTCTTAAATTAGTGTTGTTTTCTGGTACAATAGGCCTGAAATTCAATTCAATTGAACATCTATTATTAGTAGGAACAAGCCTTGTAGCTGAAGTAGCTAACAAATCGACTATTGCATTTTCCAACCTAGGAATTGAAATAATATTAAATGCATCAAAATTCATTAGGAGGTCCCAAAATTTAGTTTGATAGCCTTTTAAATGTGGCGATAAACAATGAATTGTATTTCGTACCTGTTTAACGATAATTTCAAAATCACCATAAACCTTTAAATTGTTTACTTTTAATTCGATTGCCTTCTTTAAGACCTGGACTAATGATTCATACTCGGATGTATTATTAGTGCATTCAAAATATAATCTGCAAGAAGGAACATGTTTATTGTTTTATGGATCAGTTAGGATACAACCGGATCCTGACCCTTGCTGAGTTTTTAATCCATCAAAGTATAATACCCAAAACCTATCTGTTAATTCTACCGAACTAGTGCTACTTTCTACATATAAGACTAAGTTAACTATGTTATAGTCAATTTTACCAGCTTGTGAAAACTGAAGGATCTCGAGCTGTGTATATGATCCATTATTAGCTTCCTTCGCTTGATAATTTTCCGGTTCAAGCTCAATAAAATAATTACCCAAAACTAAATGTGAAAAATTTACAGGTTCATTCTTCCCTTCTAGTTGCGTCACATTATACTTCATATGTGGTTCCCTCAAAAATTTAATATGATTTTGACAGTTGTTATAAGGCAACCACAAATGTGACCAGTCATTCGCAAAATACCCATTGAGTTTTGCAGACTAGTCCTTGCTCAAAATTAGTCGATAAGCCTCGAGTATATCCACTACCATAATGTCTATAAATTGGCACACTCTTTCATCTGTAGCTAATCATATCAATACATAATTTATCTCTCCCACTACCTCCACTGTTGTTCTATCCAATTGTATGATTTTTCGTGCATAGGGTATGGGTTGCCCGTTTATCCTTTTATAGATTGAAATAGGAATAACATTTGCAGATGCTCCAGATTCTACCAAACAGTTGTGAACATTATGATTAAAAATATTGAAAGAATGTAAAAATGGTAACGTTCTGGATTTGGATTCCCCCCCTATACTTGCTTCACTGATCTCTTCCTCGGACTAAATATCATCTTGGGGTTTACTGACTAGTGCATCAAAGGATTCCAAGAGCTTCTTTCTCTGTTGGGGTAGGTTACACATTTCAAACAAAGAAATATTTTCCTTAGTCTTCTTGATATCCTCTATTATATCATACCCCATTTCACACTCTGTTGAACTTTTCTTGATACTTTCCACCTTATTTTCTGCAGTCTTCACAGGTAAACTAATTGTGGGGGCATTCTGTCTTGTTATGAACAAATCAGGTACAGGTAGAGTTTGAGTATTATTTTTGATTTTCTTCATATTCTCCTGAATTTTCTTAATTTTGGGCAGTACGTATTATCCTAAATCAGTGGACCCTTGCTTCTTGTTGTGACATTTACAACTGAAATTTGTATTTCCTTGGTAGGTTCTTCATTTTCTAACCCCAACATAGGTGCACAATCCCACAAAACCATGGTAGTTTCCTTCGGTGCATGAGCCTTTTCCCCTTCGACCACAATTTCTGTTCATTTGGAATCTAGCAACTGATTCATAACCAAAGTCATGGATTTAATCCATTGTGAGAAGTTCCTTTCGGAGTGAGGCTGTTCATGAAACGTACAAAAATTTTCCATTCCAACTTTAGTTAAATTCATAACAGATGGATAATGCCTAGGTGGTTGAAATGAACCACTTTAATCTCTTCTCTTATAATAAGGCTTGAATTGTTTCTTGGTTTCCTTTTCTTTCTCCATGTCAATGATTTTGTTGGATAACTTCTGTACCATTTTGACCACACTTTTTAATTCATGGGAATGCTCATCCTTGGGCCTAGTCAACAACAAAGGTTTCTTGCTACCAAAATTTCTTATTTCTGGTTTTTGCAGAGTATTTGTTTATATTTTCAAGTTTAGATTCTGTTGACGTGCGTATTTGACTATGCACGTAACGGGGAAGACAAACCAGACCGAGATCCTTAGAACAGGTTCCAAGCTGTTTGGGATGGTTTTTTCCAACAGGTTTAAAGGCTCTGTTAGCCTGAAAATCTAACTAAACTAAGTCTAAAAGCTAAAACTAAAAAAAAAAAAACTACTACTTATTAGTTCAATAGATCTATAATATACTTGTAAATATACACAATAAATTATTAAAAGTAATTACTAGATTAATTTGATATATGCACACAACTAATTACTGTACTCAACATAATAAAATAATTAATCTATAAATGCAATAACAAATAATTAATGAAATATTAATAAATCCAATCAATTTACATAACTTACAGAATTAACAAATGTACATTAAAAACAAATCAAAGACTAACCTAACAGCAGTATAAATATTCAATTCTGATTTAATGAATCGTTAATAACATGATGAACAGAAAACAAATTATGTTATTTTGCTCTAAATTTTAAAATGATCAGGAGCAATGAGAGAAATTAACCATGAAGTCGATTTATGCTAATAGAACTACCGCATGAATACGCTTTGATAATATTTAAATAAATTCAATTATTAACAAAACCACACAGTAATGATTACAAATCATATAAACAACAATATCGATTGTCAGTTACACGACATGATATATTAGCAAAATAAAAAACATGAAAATCGATAATTACATAAGAGATGTATATTTGTCAACTTCTGTAGAGAATTTTAACAAACATAAATAAAGTATAAAAAGGAAATAACAGGACTAACAGATACCAAGAGTATATGCAAAGTGTACAAACAGTAAACATATATTAAAGTATCACCAGTTCAAAAGATCGAGGCTGCAGACAGGTAGCTGTCTAGAGTCACAAATAAATCAAACCCAGTCTTGTCCTTTCCCTTCCATAAACTATCGACCCCCCGGCTCCAGCTCTTGGTCTGCTCTTCAAATAATGAAAAAGAAAATCTTCAATGCTGTTGATTCATCCCAAAATTATCCTGGCAGCAGCGATCAGATCTGAAAGAGAAGTCTCTCAGCTCCAGCCTCTCCTGCCACTTTTAATCACTCCCAATTCTTTCAGCAATCAGGCATTGAGATCCTCTTGAAGAAATAATTCTTCAAAACAGAGCTCCTCACTGACAGTAGTGTCTCTAGAGCTCCTCTGCACCTTTACAACAAATTCTTCTCTGCTTAAATAAACAACAATCAAAAGAAATCAAAACAAATTCATCTCTACACAGGCGAATTTCTGGAAACAACCATTTCTTTGCCGGCCGCACTTGCAAAAATCATGCTCAAAGGATCCCTGAAATCTCCTTGAATCCATCATTTTCTGGAAAAATCCTCTTGGGTAAAGCTAAATGGGTCCGTTCTGAAAAAAACCCATGTGGCGGATTTCTCAGATCTGTCTCCATTTGTTCACAACGTGGCTCAGAAAATCGCCTGTTAGTTGAAGACGCGATTTCTTGTAACTGGCAACAAATCCCGGCAGTTTCGTTTCTCTCTTAGCCCCAACAATTTCTCAGGAAATTGAACTGCTGCTCCTGAGATTCAAAAGATAGCGTAACTATATGCTCCTCATCTGCATAAAAATGATCAATCGCTCACATAAAGAGAAGCAATATTTGTAACAATAATCTAATAAAGAGATATAGTAAGAAAATAGAAGTAAAAATCATCTCTCTTGACTAATCCAAAGCACATTACGATTCTTAAAACTAATCCAACCCATCTCTTCATGATTTTACTGCGAAGATAAGGATGCTATGCTATATCTTTTTTCTTCGATAAAATTTCTTCACCGGGATGAGAGAATCTTGAACCAAATTAAAATTCATTCATTCATTGGCGCATATCTTCATGATTTTGCTAACGAGAAAAATCTGGTGGAGTATCTTTGAGATCCTTGGGATATCAATATTTCTTTAATCCTGATAATTTCCAGAATGATTCGATGACATCAAATCTTCAGATTTCAAAGCAATGCATGTAAATTACAGACTGGTTAATCTTGGGGTGTTTTGGTAGTTTGTTGGTATCAGCGAGTTGTTGTCAATCCCGTATCAATCTCTACCATCCATTGAATTTCAATGAAATAAATACCATGCGATATCGCCGATAGCATTAAAGTTTTATGAAAAAGCATGAAAACAAAACCTTCAACACATCATTCAATAACTCATCATTCGTAATGTAGTTTTATTTTCCTACTAATACAGGGAGTTGACACACTCTTATTGGTACTAAATTCTCGTAACTCATTGCTGGTTTGATATTTTAACATGATTATTAAACACAAGACCCAATTTGCCATATATATATATAAAGTTAGTTAAGCGAAAACAAAGAGAAACATTAGTCCTTATGAGACCATACTTTTCTCTTCAAGTAATTATTGATTTATAAAGACATGATATTAAAATATGCCTTATTAACCAACTAACTTTATAGTCATATCCATGTACTCAACTTTAGTCTTGGATAAAATAATGATGAAGCTAGGGATGATTCTTTTCAGTCATGATTCATGAATAAAGTTTACGTTGATTCCTAGTTTGAGAAAATGGTATTTTTGCAAATATAATATTATGTATAATAAAGTGTCAATTATACATAATATTCTAGGTAGACATTAAAAAGATCAAAGAACTTTATTTATACATTATATTCATACAAAATAATTAAAAGCTTTATTTATTTTGTATAAATAATAAAAATAAATAAAGTTTATTAATTGCATAGATACTCATTTGATCTTTATTTATTCAACACTTTTAAATAATATAGCAAAAATAATAGGATAGGCTTAGTAAAACTCTTAACTTGAATGCATGGTTTTATCCCCCAAAATCCATCGTTTCATGAATCACAATTACCAAGCTGAATAATTGAATCTAAATTATCCATTTATAAGGTGCCAACAATACAATCAATCAGCCTTCCAATTTCAAAACCTTATCAATTATTTATGATAACAAAATCACATAATCGAAGGATAAATATTCGGATAAGAAATCACTAGTAGATTATGACAAATTATTAACACTTATCCACTCAAAATAATAATATCAAAATAGTAATTTTGTCACTAATCCATAGTTTGCAAAGGTTTTCTTTAAAAACATTGAATTTCATGTTTCAGTAGCTTCTGGAATGTCACCATTTCAGTAGCTATCAATTCTTTAGGTTTGCTATATGAAATTCAAACATTTCATCAAAACAAAATACAATTTTATTTGATGAAATAATGTTTTTTAAAAGCTGTTAGGTAGGGGCACAACATATTCTATTTTTACATCTTCTTCATAAGTTTCCACCAAGGAAGGATTTACTGATCTTTTAACAAACATTTCCATGTCGGGGCCAAGTGCTGAAGTGTAATATTCAATTAAAGTCTCTTTAGCAGACTTTATGGCAGTGCTGAAATTATTTAAATGAGCAACAAACTTGTGAATAAAGTCTTGCACTTACTCTTTGTTTTCCTTCCTTAGAGCAAGCAATTCTTTCATCAAGGAAACAATAGTTCTTTGGCTACCAAAATTTTTCTTAAACAATCTTTCAAAAGTATTCCAATCGATGATTGAATTTTCCTGTAAGCCAAAATACCATGCTGTTGCTTTACCCTTAAGAGTATGCGGAAATAATATGCATACTACATTTTCATGCTTTACCGCCAAACCTTCTAAGGCCAAGAAAAAACTCTGTAGGTGATCATCCACAAGAATGCCTTCTCCCGGGTCAAATTTAGGTAATGACTTTTTAAGATTCAGAGGCAAAGCATGCAATGTAGGAGTCAAGTTGAGTGGAGTTCTGGACCTCCATGCTAGTTCTGGTGGAGGATTATTTGCATTAGGATTTGAGGGTGCATTTATGGAAATTATTTGTGGAGGAGATTGAAAAGGATACCGAAAAGGAGACTGAAAAGGAGACCAAAGAGGTGAAAAATACGAGGATTCTAGCCCCAAATGATAAAGTGGTTGGTCAACTTTTGTAAGGATAAGTTCACCAATTCTTCCAAATTCCCTACTAAGACTGAATCCTCTATGCAAGTGGGTATTCTTTTTGAAGATCCTCTTCTTGCCAATTCAGGGATTTTCTCCAATCCCCCGAGATTTTTTGCATATGACCTCGTGTAACTTCTGAAATTGTAAACTAATTCAAAAGGATAAACTTGGTAAAGGTGTTCAGTAGTTTTCAGGTTTACTCGTTCTTCAGAAAAACTAGTTTCGGGGTTGTCATTGGTGGAATAGTTTCGGGAAAACGGGTTTCCTTTTCCAACCATGCACTGGCGGCCCTCCTTCTAGTGCCAAAACTGTTGATTCTTGAAAAATACCAGGGACTGATAGTAGGGATTCTCCCCAATAACCGTTCCCAATTAGATCGTTTATCGTTTGGTGTGGGGAATCCGTCCGGTTAGCAGCCTTGCTATCGTAGAATTACATGAGGGTTTAAATCTATTTTACCGGTTGTTGCCTGATCCACCATTTATGTGTATTTTTTATGTTTTATAAATGATATGCAAGTGCTCAGATTAAATGCAAGTGATCAAGGAACAAAGACCTCATAATGTGATGCGTAGGTTCTTACCTTCCATCTTATCCCCTTTGTTCCTAAATCACTGAAAGCAAAGAACAATTAATATAATATACTCTATCTAACCTATCCCTAGGGATAAATATTACTATTTATATGATTAATGTACTACATTTTCTGCACAAAGAATTTTATAGATAGCTGATAAATTCATAATACATAAATACAACAAAAAAATAAAATAGAGATAACTTAGTGTTGTTCAAGTATTCATTACTCATTTACTGCATAAGATTCATGACATAAAAATGAAATCATTCATAACACGGAAATAGTTCGGTGGTTAGAACGATCTCACAAATTTGTATAGTAATCTAAAACATAAATAGTTCTTTACTTAGCAATCTACACAGCATGCATTTGAAACTCAGGAAGACCCTTCTCTAGCAAAACTTCAGTCCTATTTATTATAAGAGGAAATAGCTATTCTTACAAAAGCATTTCATATGAGAGCTAGAAAAGTCCTTCTTCTATTTGACTCTACCTATATTTATACATTTGCAAAATTGACTCTTGGTCTTCCTGCCCTGTGGGCTTCCTCAACTTTTGGTTATAAAATGTTTGTCTTCTAGTATGCTCACTAGTAAAATAGGATAAATAAAAAATACTACAATTACATTTCCATGTGTATATAGGACAAAACCACTCAAGTGGGCCCATTCAACTCATTAATGAACTGTTTCCATGCCATAGCATTTGAAGCAATGATCTCAAAATATGTTGGTTCTAAGAATCTGAAAGTGACCTCATGCTTGGACAATTGATTTTTTATGTCAGCCACCCTTGGTGGAGTTACTCGAAGCTGGTCTTCCAAAAGGAAATTAGTTACTGCAGCTTGAGCCACCACACCCTTTATCACCTTTTCATTCAAGACTTTAATCAACTATATGCTAAGTTCATCTTCCTGCAGCCTATCATGCAGGCACTTCAAGTGGTCTTCATGGGTTGGAAACTCCTACAGCCTTTTTTCTAAATATGTTTAGCATTAAATGTGAGTTGTAAGCAAATTCTTATAGAATTATATGCATTTTTCGTTGTCTTCTCGACTGCATCTATCAGTCTCTCAGCAGCTTTACTATTGAAATTCATGAGATCATACTCAAGCTGCAACCTCTCTAGATTCTTTACAGGTGTGTTTTCCGAGGGTTCTTTATTTGTCTCCAACCAAGTTAGTTAACCTTGTATAGTCTCTATAATATCCTAGGTCTTGGATTTGAATTCGGTAGCTACTACTGAGATCTCCTGCAGTCAAGCTTCTACTTTCTTGATTTTGAAAACCTCTTTTGCTACCTTAACCTGCACTTCATATATTTTACCTATAAGTAAGAGAGCATGCTCTCTCAGAGGTGCTATGTCCATCTTTTGTTCATTAGATGCCTTCAATAATACTTCTAAGGAACTATTTTTGGCTTCTAGTTCCGTAATTCAAACTTTATACTTCTCTGTTTGTTGGTCAGCTATGGAATTTTGTACTTCAATTTCTGCCATCGTGATTTCTAAATTCTTCTTTTCCTCATCAAGGGCCGTATTTGATAGTTTCAAAACATCTATTTCCTCTTCTAGAATTTGGTAGTCATACTGAAGCTTCTCAAAGTATGAAAGAGTGGCATCATATTTTCTCTTTGATTCCCAACCCACTCTATCCTCCTTCCTTAAGACTTCTTTTATCTTTGTGATTCTACCTTTATACTGATAAATGATTTCCTTAAGCTTACTAATATTATGGGCGTTCACTTGTGCAATTGCAACACCCCATGAGGCCATCTGAATTGGGTCTTCTTCTACATCCTTTATAGTTGTTCTCTCGGTCACTATGGTGATTTCGAGCTAAGTACCCTTCTTGAAAGTTTTCTCGGTCCTCCAAACAATTGATTTTCTATTGGGATCAAAAAATACATCTTCTAATTTTGCAACTTGATGTTGCTTTGATGGGTTAAATGGTACCAACCCCAATTCAACCATATGGATATGCCCTCCTATAAGTATACTGCCTGAAGTGGAAGGGAGCTTATCGGTGTTGTCCTAAGCAGGATCTTGTTCGTGATTCTCATTATCTAGCTCTTATTGATCTTTCTTCCGTTGTTCTTCTATCACCTCTCCTTGGTTTTGTGCTTATTGTTCTTGATTTTATGCTTCCTTAGATATTGATCTTTCTAACTCTGCAATCTTCTCTTTGATGGCTTCTTCTTTATTTTTCTGCTCTTCTTCCTTCTATTTTCTGGCAGCTTCTTCTTCCTCTTTTTCTCATTGGGCTTCTTCAGCTAACAGTTTCTTTCACCTTCTGCTAGTCTATGTGCAATTTCTTCTTTTATTTTCCGTGCAGCTTCTTCCTGTCCCTTCTGTTCTTGATCACTGCTACTACTGCCTTTAACTCCAGATATTGTGGTCTTCCTTTTGAGCCTCTTGTTCAAAGTGGTCATGTTGAAAATATTCTGGTACACTAGTACAAGTGATCAATTTTTCCACGCCAAAATGTGGCAATATCCACGGAAAAACGTGGATATTGCCACGTCTAAGTGTTTTTTTTTCCGTGGAAACAATTCCGTCGCAATAGAGACGACCCCTAATTTGCGTTGCAAGAGCGACAATGTTCTATATTTCGTTATATGTCTAAGCTGTTGCTATATCCACGCCTGGCCGTCTCTGTATCCACGCTCTGTATAAGGTTTAAAAAAAAAAATGCAAACCCAGGAATAAGACATCGCTATAGCCACGCCTTGCCGTCTCTATATCCACACCTTTCCGTCTCTGTATCCACGCCTGGCCATCGCTGTATCCACGCTTTGTATAAGTTTTTTTTTAAAAAAAAAATGCAAACCCTAGTAGGGCGCTAATGCTTGGGGTTATCTGCAGTTGTTTGAGGAGGAGGACATTTCACATCAAACTTCTCACATGCAGACAAAAGATACTTGTTTGCCTCCTCAGATGAGATATCTTTCAGGATGTTGAGTTGTGCATCCTCTTCCAACCCTTGAACCATGTCTATCCTTCTGAAATAAGCATAAAAAAACATAGACTTTCATTACCACCAAAAAATCCCAGCAAATGGCCCCAAAAATGGAACATGTACATAATGAACAGAAAAGAAACAAAAACCATCAAAGCATCCTTTAATGCAAATTAACCTGAAAGGAGGAGTGAAATCAATTTCTATAGGATCCTTATCCACTCCATTAGCATGGTACTGGATTTTATAGCCACCAGTTAACTTCCTGACCATGCCTAAAATACCCAAAGAAAAATTTAAACTAGAAAACGAAGCTTGAAGATATTATCTACTTTACTATATCTTAATGATAAATCAACAATATAGTCACTCAATCATGTCCACTTCATCTGCATGTCAAATAAGTTCAATAAAACACATCAATCAGCTCCACGATGACAAGTTTCCATAAAAAGAGTCTTATTTGAACCTGAAAACATATTTTCTTTAAGTTCCATTAAGTCATTATAGTCAGCATAGGCCATGTAAAATTCACAAGTAGTGAACTCTGGGTTATGAGTTAAATCAATGCCCTCATTACGAAATTGCTTTCCAATTTCATACACACGATCAAGTCCACCCACGATCAATTCTTTTAGATAAAGCTTTGGAGCAATGCGCATGTATAACTTCATATTAAGGTCATTGTGATGAGTAACAAATGGCCTAGCAGTAGCTCCACCAACTATCATATTCATCATTGGTGTTTCTACCTGTTTTTCAGATTTAGCATAAGAGAGATTATATGAATAGAAGGAATAGAATTTTAAAGCCATTTTCAAGTAGAGATTATAACCATTGCATTAAGGAAAAAAATTGCAGACTAGCATAAAATACAAAATGACAATACCTCAAGAAAGTTAAGGTCATCAAGGAAATTCCGCACATAGGGTATTATATTTGCTCTCATTTTGAAGATATGCCTAACCTCTGAGTTGACCATCAAATCTAGATAACGTTGCCGATATCTTGTTTCCTGTGATCCAAAATTCCACAATAAACAATCTGTGAGTAAATCAGCCTGACTATTGGAGTGAGGAATGTAAAAATGAATAGAGAGATTTTCTATTCTACTAAAGAAGTCATTTAATACAAACAAAAAACAAGAGAGTACAAGTGGCCTTATTCTGTAAGCAATCAAAAGATAACAGAACATTGAACACATAATGGCCCCACAAACTAAATTCTCAAAGGAAGCAAATGGCTCACATGATAAATAAGAATATTCAGATCAAAATTTAAAATAGGAAAACTGAAATAATTTTAAAAGATGAAATACCTGGTCTTTCAGAACATATCGTTCAGGGTTTCTAGTCTGACCAGGAACCCATATATCAACTGTTTTATCTCCCTTATTTTCCTGGAACACAACAAGAATGATGATATTCATGTTCTATGTTGCAAGGGAAATTACAAGTATAGGAAGCTTAAATGATCCTCAGTTTGATTCAGAACGATTGCTTGAGCATGGTGCACCTTCATTGGAAGAGCTCTTTGCCTTGGCATCATGTGTAGACAAGGTGAAAGAACTGTAAACGAAGTAGGAAATATACTAAGTTCTCCCCTTTTGCTTTTTCCTGTAATACAACCAATGCATATTTTTTATTTATTCATTATCCAAACTCCTCTATAAAAGTTCACAAAGAGAATTATCAAGAAATCCCATGTAGACAACTTAATGCAAATTAAGAGAAAAATAGAAACAAATCCTTGATACTACAGAAGAAATTCAATATTGGAAAAGATTTTATCCTGCATCTCCCTGGATAGTAAATGAACATAGCAGGAAGGACAGAAACATGCAAAGATCCCTAGTGAGCAAATGTAAGGATCTCCATAGTGCACAACAGATCATTGACAATAATCTCCATTAATAGGACTTAGCACAAGCAATAAAGATAAACAAGACATTATGCAGGCATAATTTATCAAGAGTGGCAGAAAACAAAGAAAACAAAAAAATTCCATACAGACCCCATTCTGCAAAGTTGTTTCCACATCCATGACACCATATAAAGACATGGACTCTAGACCTTCAACACAAAAAATAGGAAAAATAATGGACCTGCTGATTCCTGCACAATTCCAAGCCTCCCTTCCTTTGAATAATTGATGCTATAACTTTAGATGGAAGACAAGCGAGAGGTCATCCCACAAACTACAAAGAAAGGATGCTAAGAAAGATACACTTCCAAGTCTTTGCCTGAAATTGTGATCCAACTGGTGTGACAATGATCTATTCAAGCTGAAATTCTAGGTTTGACATATTGCTTTATGTGATTATGGCTCTGAGAAAATGACCCATATTGCTTTATGGGATTATGGATTTCAGAAAACTGGAAGTTAAAAGACGGCTATGATCTTTACCTCCTAGGCAGAGCAGTTATTTGTGGTAGTTTTTTCTTCCAAGGAAGAGAAAGCTTCCATTTTCAAAGGAGGTCCCTGAAATTTAAAACAGCTGGCTTGTACATGAAATTCCGTTAGAGATTCTTGGAAAGCTGGTCCCTGGCCATCCAAATTTACCTTGAACAGAATCAAATCAGAAATAACCTTGCAAAGTTCTAGAAAATTTTGCTTGTCTGCCTAGAAAAGCTTGCTTGTCTGCTGTTGGCAATCTTTATGTAAGATTGGTTTCTCTTTAATTCAACCACTGTCTCATCTCCTTATCCCACAATTCTCCCCAAGGGTGGAAACTGCTCTTGGCTAACCTATTTCATAATAAAAAAAGGAATTAAACCAATCCAACCCCTCTTACAGAAGGTTATTCAGTTGTCTTACATAAATACTCAAAACCATTCTATTTTACATATCGACATTTTTTGTCATAACTAAATGAGCTATTTTGGATGTGAACTCATTATTTTGTTGAGTAATAGGCAAAGTCATGATCCTAGGATAGGCCCTTTGGATATTAATTGTTTCATTGTACAAGGTCACTTGTGTTAAATAAGGTTTGATAAAACAACAAACTGGGATTGCATAATGTACTGGGAAAAACACCGTGGGAAGACAAAGTGAACAAGAAGGGCATGGATTCTAGATCTGAGGCTTCTCATACACCTGAATCTTATATGATCATTAACCACTGAATAAACCCAGAATATGATATTCATTGCACCGAGAGATAGAAGCGAGGTGCTCAGCAGCTTGGGTGGGTGGGGATCCATCTAATAGCGCATTGGATCTAGACAATGCATATGGTACATTTAATATTTACATTAGCAGAGACCCATTTGTATGAGTCCTAGTACCTACCTAATCCTCCATCTGTCTCCAAAAATGACCACTTTCGAATAGTGGGGGGCAAAGAACAAATGTGATACTTTGTAGGAACCATTCCTTAAAGTTTCCAACTACCTTGCATTCCCACAACAAACGTTTGATTGTTTTTTCCTTTTGACAAATCATACAACCATCCATAATACCTGTGCAATGAATTATATCTTTGACCACTTAACTTTCATAGAGGATGAACTGCCAAAACACTCTGGACTTAATGGACAAGCGAGCTTTCCAAATTCCTGGAAATCTTCATATCAAAGTCACCAAAAACTCAAAACTCCTGCTCCACCCCACCCCCACAAGTATGGTCTCAAACTTTTGTGGTCAACTCCTTCTTACTCCCCTCTCATGGAAATTTTCCTTCATAGGGGGCAAAGTCTCCATAGGCAATGATTTTCATGTTGCCTGGCAATTTTTTATAAGTAGGGTTCCTTTTTATCAAGAAAAGAAGGAATGGTGTTTTGTTTAATCAAGCCCCAACTAACAAGTTTATATCCTAGGTTGACACCACTTTCATGTGTTAATCCTCACTGCATATTACAGTGCAAGTGCAAAAGATAGAGTTGGATTTGATTCACCTGCACCAAATCCTATATCAATATGGAGGGGCACCATGCACCATGCACCATGAACATAGAACCTCCTGCTACATCCCCAACTGCCTCTGCTAGATATCAAATGTCACAACAGAGTGAGAGAATGCCTAGGCAACAAACTAGCCAAGTCACAAGGGAGAGGAGAAAGAGTCACCACAGTTGGACACACAACCCTCCTGCATGGGCATTAAATGACAAGCTTTCAACCCTCCAGTTCGCATGGTTGTCTTTAATTTTATCATTGATCCAGGCAGGTCTGTGGAAAGTGTCTCTGAGAAATATCCCAGTTTCAAGAGAGGACACATTTTGGATAGAGCAAACATCTAAAGATACTTCATTACTCACACTTTGTGAGCAGTTAGTTTTTCGTGTATTGAAGGATGGGCAATCAAGAGTTTTGCTGAAAATATTGACATCCCTTTTGAGCATGCATATCGGGGCACTGCTAAAAGCTGTTCTTTTTGTTCTTGATGGAAAAGAATGCGAAGATGATGCACTGTTTTCACTAAATTTGCTGCTTCAAGCAGGTTATGACAAGTCAAAGCAAGAAGAGCTATTGGGGAATTTAGGAGCTAGCTTTAAGCTTATAGAGTCTGTACTTGGAACTCTGAAAAAGTTTAGAGGAATTGTGAGCAAAGAAAACACAGGCAACCTGAACAAACTTTTTCTGAGCTCCTCGTTGCATGGTTTCCCATCACATGTTCATCCAGAAATTCATCTACTTTGGCTTCATGGTTGGAAAAAATGCTGCTAGGATATACTGCTCAATCAGCTGTAGGTAATTTTCCAACAGGAGTCTCTAATTTAGTAAGAGATTCAGCTATTGCTTTCATCAATGCTCTGGTGTCACCTTCATCTGATTCAAAATCAAGAGAACTTTGTGATCACATTCTTGATGCATTGCTTGTGGGTCTAGAGAAGGCATTCCTGTCATTTGGTGTTCCTACTGCGAAAGCATACTTCAATTTTGTAGTTCAGTTGGCAAATGGTGAGTCCACAATAGAGCCTATTATCAAGAGGGTAATTGATATGGTGGTCAAGTTGTCTGCCGATGAAACCCATCTGGAGGGTTTGAAGTTTGTCTTGGGTTTTCTGGTTTCTGCACTGGGTTCATAGATTCATGCAATTACTATGGAATAATTCATCCATGTACACAAGCTCTCATTCAGGAAAGAAGACAACACATGGTGAAGGTATTGAATCAAGCAGATCCATATTTCTAGCTAGAAACCAATCCCATATTTGGAAATATTTTTCAGTACTTCTTAGAATGGTTTGAGTTAATTTTGGTTCCTATATCAGTAAGTTTTCAACATGAATCAATTAGATTAGGTGACAAGTCCATTCCAATCATTTCTAGGCACATTCTAGACCTTAATCAACCTCAAAATATGTGTTATGGATATAATCTAGGAAATGGCCAGATCTAAACATAGTATGGTGTGGTTTCCTGTAACATCAGAGTAATATTACGACTAGCAGTACCATAGGAGCAGTGAGTGAATGATCACCCTTAAGTTATAATCTCTAGACTATGATAGAGCCCTTTCCGATCCTGTCTTTTTTAATGTCCTCAATTGTGTAGCAACAATCCTGAGATTGTATCAATGGTACATTCACAAAACTAGAATTTGTATGTTAAGATGTTGTATGACAAAATGGATAATATAAGAATTGAAGCACTTGATGCAACTCCAAATTTCCCAGTATTTGTCTGAGTTATTTAATCTATTGTTCTTTCTTTTATCCTTTGTATTTCTAGATTTCCTTGCATCAAGTGCTATCACAACAGCTTCAAAGTTGTTTTGGTCAGAGGTGGATAGAATATGAACTGGAGGTCTGAAGGTATTTCCTCTCAAATAAAGAAAGATACCACAAAAGAAGAAATAACATTATAATTGAAGTCGGTACTTTGCAAACCAGGGTCAAAGTTAAAGATTCGATTTGTCTCAAATGATGGCAACTATTCTGCAAAACCAATGTAGGATGACCCATAAAATGCCAAGTGATGTATTTTGAAAAGTAGGGGGGACTTCATGCACACCAACCTCATGCTCACAATATTTTTACAAGTGTTAAAACTTGGAAAGGAGGTGGTAAATATGATGATAATCTTGACTCTGAAACCACGGATCATTCAATTTTAGCTATAGAAAAGTTTTTTGATACCATTAACTTGACTGATCTAGAAAGTAATACAATTTGGAAGTTCAAAGCATATATGGAAAGCCTATGTGTGTTGGAAAATTTATGCCACTAGAATGACAAAACAAAGGATCAACCATCCTACAACATTGGATGATTTTATTAAGGTAGTGAGAGAAATTCTAGCCTTGAAATTGTTGCATTTTTATACAAGAAATTTGACAGTGTAAGTCAAAACTAAATGATTCAGTTGCACTATGTTGACTTTTTGGAAAATTTTCATGGAAGATACATAGTGAATATCTTCAAAGGAGAGGAAAGTTGTGTTTTCAATGGTGTAATCTCTATGTTTTGTGAAAGGTGGAGGTCTGTGGTAAATTAGCAGCCCTGGGCCTGCCCACAACCGTTTTACAGCAAATGGCATAATCTGTGGAATTTAAGCCAAGTCCTAGCATCTCTGGGGTACATAACAGATGCAATGAACAGAGCTAAGAGGCATCTCTGGGTAATTCTAGGCACATTGTGAGCACGTTTGTTCAAGGAAACAGCAGTAAGACTGGTTCTGGGCATAAGTGGCCATTTTCCTTCTTGTGGAAGTCTTGATTTAGCCTTGTACAACACTTCTGGGCAAAAAATCAGCAATCTGGGCAAGTTATATTGTTACAGAAGCCTTAAATTTGGTGTTTTGGGCCGTTCTGGGCAGCAAGACAGCTGTATAAGCCCTTTTATGAACCTAAACTTTAATTCTGGGCGCAGTTTAGAAGTTGTTCTAGCCCTAACTAGCAGTAATCAGCTAATATCCTGAGAACGGATCCTAGTAAGAGTATCAGTCAATAAAAAGAGAGAAACATTGTATAATTACTTTTAACAGCACTATCCTTCCATCTTCTATACACTTTGGATTGTGTGATAGGATTCAGTTTTCAGTTATGCAAGTGTTTTCTCTGCATGGTTGAAGAAATAAGAGGTACAGTACTTCCCTCGTGCCACTAATGACCCGTCACATATGTCATTAACGCTGAATGACAGCTTTGCTGTTGAGCAGTGAACTTTGGCGTCCATTCCCATTTTCCAAAATGCTAAATCCTTGGCCCAAAATTCTGTTTACTGAACCTAAAAATATGCAAGCATTGGTTATCACTGGAGGAAGAGCTAGCTTCCATGGCACAACTGGTAGCTTTATGGCATAGTTTCATGAACCAGCTAGATAATCTAACCCAAGACCACAGAAGCAGGTTTGTCTTGGAGTTAACTTGTCTAGAACTAAACGAGTTTGTGTACATTCAGGCTGGGGGTAGTGTTTTACATCAATGTTTGAGAATGCAGAAAATGGGTTTTTTGCCTATTTTACATCAATGTTTTAAGGAGTGTGGATTGATCGATTTACTTTCCGGTAAACTTAAAGTTATATATATTTTTATAGAGAGGTGTGGCATTACATGAGCAAATGATGTTTAATAACAGACAATCAAGGGCTTTAATATACTTTATGAGTGCGTAGCTTCCTACTCCAATGGATAAATTAGTTCTACTTCCTACATTAAGAACTAGATAAATGTTAGAGTGGTCTTCACAATGACCTGTCTTCCAACATTTACAGGTGAATGCAACATCATACATGTATTTAGATGGCAACATTAAAGAGATGTACACGGTATGAAAATTTATGCAATGATCAATTAATATTGAAAATTAAGAACCTCAAAAGTAAAAACCAAAGTCTGTATTTGTAGTCTGGTGGATCCTAATCTGATGAGAGGCTAGCATGAACACACAATTCTCCACTGATTCTATAAGTACCGAACCCATAATGGGCCCTACAAACACCTGCCAGCCCTTCAATCTATGAATATACAGTGCCCTCAACCGACCCCGGAGATAAATTCTACACCTCACCAAGTCTGACAACGTAAAGTCCCCATCTTTATAAGAATCCAGATCCTTAACCAGAACCATTCCCTCCTTGTTTCGGAAACCAGGAGCATAATAATTGTCTCTTCCAGATTGAGTGACCATGTGATTATCATTCTTTTTGCTTACTGTATTTTTAGGCTTCAGATTGTTTTCAGAGTTTGTTTTAGTTACCCTGTTTTTGAAAGTAAATTTCTTTTTGGGCAGCAGTTGAGAATTCAAACTATCCAACAGCTCCTTCAGCTCTGCAATGGCGTTCTGTGCGCTGCGTACCTCATATGAGGGCAAGAAATAAGAATTCACAGCCACTAACTTTTCAAGGTCATTGATATCTAAAGCTAGGGTTTCTAAGCCTGATTTCAAAAGGCTTTTATCTTGAGTGCTTGTTTCTTCTTGAATTTAGTCCATTCAGATTTCGTATAAGCTGCAAGTCTTGGCATGGCTTGTCATTTACCAGGGGACCCCCTCTAAGTCTAGATTGGCAGAGCAGGCTTTCTGATGGAATTTACTTTGTTTGCCACCATTCTGAGATGGTGAAACATATTTTTGGGAATGTCATTAGGATTTGGCAGTGCTCGAGAGTCTGCTCTATTTTCCCTGTAGGTTACATTTTTACCAAAAGGTTAGTTCTTTTCCTGCTTTTTGTACCATGAGGCATGATAAGGTGCATCACCAGCTGTTGGCTAAGGGTGCCTTACCGATAAAAGATGCTCAATATTTAGATCCAGTAGCTTATTCAGATTTTATTTCTGAATTAGTATCCTTACGGAAGAGGATATAAGCTCCATTGTATATACCCTCCACCTTTTGATTTGCTGTTTGTATATACTTTTATGTAAATATATGATGTATTTTTAACACAAATAGTAAAAATAAAGAATGACATTGCTCAAGCATTTATGCATGACTAGAAAATGGTTTTTCATGCCCAAGAGATATCCGAGGAGCACAAGGAAGCAATTCAAACCTGCCAGGATGTGGTTCCAAATTACTTTAATCTATGTAAATGGCCCAATGTGACCCACAACTCTCCTTGGATGAAATTGGAGAAACTCTAAAGGTAATCGGTGAAGATAACTCACCATCCATGTACATTTTATAATGCCGCAAGGAATTTCACAAGGCCTGATCTTTATAAAATATAGCCGAAAGCCTTAGGGAATCAGTCATGGCAGAGATGATTCATAAAGAGGATATAAAAATGATACCACAAGGAGGCAATACTAAACAAATTTCAAGCTGAGCTGGTTCCCTATCACATTACCTAACATTTCAGACAAGACTTTACTAAAGTCACTGATAATGAGGATTTAGTTGAATTGTTGCAAAATCCCTCCCTGCCTGCAACTGTTCTAAGTATATACTTTGGTCTCCCTACCATCTAGGTTAGTCGAGTGCTAACACTCCCTTGAAAATTTGGAGCCTTCCTATCTCGCTACTTCCCTCCCTCTTCTACATTTTGCTATATCTCTCTTGTTTCTATACTTTTAAAATCTCTTGCACATATTATATTATGGAGAGGGAAGTTCTCCTCATTCAAGACATATCTAACACTTCAGGCTAGAACCAGGTCCTATTAGAACTCATTAGTGGGGCATAGACACCAAAACAAGTATATTGCATTCCCTATATCCTTATATTATATATGTATAGATGTAAGTCAACATAAAAATGCCTTCAAGCACTCTGTTCCTTTTCTTCCAAATGATCATTACTGGTCTAGCTGCCATAATGTAGAACAAATGGCAGTACTAGGCTACTAGCCAAACTTTGTTGATGATTTTGTTTTAAGAATCAAAACAAATGATTTTCAAGTTTGCATTAGTCTCATAATTTCAAGAAATTTCTTGTTATAGGGACAAATTATACGACGGGATTCATTGAGAAATTAAATACGGTAATTGAAAATTGCAGTATCGAAATTTAGTTTTCAGAAAGAACAAATTTGTGGAAACTATTCGCTAGGGAAAGGAGTTTGGAAGGAAATTTTACAACCGCAAACCAGGAACTCAGGGTTTTTTCCAATACAGAAAATGATAACTTCATAAATCAATTTCGTCTGGAAAATGTAAGCATGATCAAATTCCAATGGTGAGAGAAATGCCCTGGAAATATTATTTGTCACTGCTTCAATGAACTTCAAGCAATAACTCTTATCGTGCTTGCAAGTGTAATTTCCAGTATCTCTTTTTTCCTGTAATGTTCTCAACTACTTAGAAAGTCTCATCTCATGTCTCCTGTATCCAATATCTCGAAAGTATATTTCTGTTGCCCATTCTAGATATGGCAGTGAGGCTGCAATATTGTGAAGGATAGCAACCTTGAGAAAGTCTCATCTCATGTCTCCTGTCTCCAATATCTCGAAAGTATATTTCTATTGCTTATTCTAGATATGGCAGTGAGGCTGCAATATTGTGAAGGATAGCCATGACTGTGTCCCAAATAGGTTACTTGAAACTTTTTTTGCAAAGTAGGATCTAGATTAGGTTATCTGTTTACACCCCCAGTAAACATCTTGCAGCCTCTGGTCCATCAAAAGAATTCGAGAACAAACAGTGACCAAATTTGACACATATTTGATATACTCTGGCCTCTTGAGAAACACATACATGGCATCCAATAGTGCAGTCTTTGTGTTATCCTTGTAACAGAATTTGCTATAAAATACTTTAAGAGAAGGAAAATGATTGGAACATAAAATTGGTGACACAAAATAGAAAAAATAATGTATTATTTGTCATTTTAAGTTCAAATACAGGGTATCCATTTTATTTTATATTTTTTTGAAAATGAAATAGCTTGGAGCATATATTTGTCACTCAATATGTTATTTATAGCATCGACAGCAGCAATCAAGCTCGCTGCCGGTATTAACACTTATCATGCCCTTGCACATAGCTCATTTAATAGATCCCAATTCAATCCATAGCCCAGTAAATCGTCATGCTGAGAATGCTTCCATCCACTTCCAACGGGTCTTTGAATCTCTTGACAAACCATCATTATCACTAATTTGCAGATTTACCATATGTTCATCAAATATTGTCATCAGTTCAAACCCACCATCATGAGTTATAGTCGTGTATCTCAAGTAACAATGCCATTTCACCAGGTATATCATATACGGTATGAAGTTATGCCACAGATATCTCATATCATATACGGTATGAAGAGAAGGCGATTTTCAGGGTTCAATTTCTAAAATGTGCATACATTAGATTGGATTTAAAGCAAGAGAAGGCGATTTTCACAGATCATAAAAGAGTAAAATATGATGCTAAGAAACCTGAGAATGAGATCCATAGGGAAAAAACTATAAATAACACATATTGCAAAGAAGAAACATAATTATAAAGTATATGAGAGGTACCTGTGAGTAATGTGTCTTCTCTGCAGCCATGCCCCCTTTCTCATGGTGCCAAATTCTTTAGAATCTAATGATTCCAAACCAAATCAGAACATGCTCTGGTAATAAAAAAAATTGCACGGTGAATACCACAATCCATATCCTCAGAAAACTTGATGTGTCATTGTTCCATTGATTTGTGTTTTATAAAACCAATGCTTCTGATGGGAAAAAAGTTCAATGATTCATTAATTAGAGAATGAGATATTACCTCCAAGCATTTAGTGGAAATTTCAGAAATGATTTCTTTCATAATCTAGCAGGTCATCCCTCCCCCAGAAGCTTGGATTGACTCATAAGAAAAAAACAAATTCCCAAATATGAGGCTTTGATTTTCATAGGAAGATTTAATGGAAAAATACACAACATTAAAACCCCAAACAGGCTCTCTCTAATATAATCCCAATCAATTATCCCAATAGAAAATGGTGTGGGTTTAGCATGAGGCATTGTGTGACAGCCTTAACCTTCTATATATTTCCATCCCCATCTCAAACCCTGGCTCTAACCTTATAGATCATGCTCCTGCATTCACCTCAAACCCTGCCACAAACCTTGAAATAGTATGTTCTCCATCCTTTGCCTTAAACCGTGTTCCAAACCTTACAACCCGTGATCTTTCCTTCGCTTCAAACCTTGGATCAAGCCCTAAAATACTATGTTGATCCTGCATCAAAACATGGAATTGCTGAGAAATATGGTTTAGAAACAGAGGAAAAACCTTGCAATAGTATGTTCTCTTGCCTTCACCTCAAACCCTGTCGAACCTTACAGCTCATGCTCCTACCTTCACCTCGAACCTTGGCTCAGTCCCTAAAATACTATGTTGCTCCTATAGTGAAAAACATAATCATAGAGGTATGTTTTGGAAATAGAGGAAAAACTCTGCAATAGTATGTGCTTCGACCATCACTTCAAACCTTTGCAATAGTATGTGCTTCCTTATGTGTCTCCTTATTTTACCACATCTCCTTATATTATAAATCATAAAAGACATGGAACTCCCCGCTAAAATGGGTTTCGGGTTGTTAAAAGTCAACAAAAGACGGTGCCGTCGCTATAGAGACGGTCAGGCGTGGATACAGCGACGTCCAAGAGTTTAGGCGTGGATACAGAGACGTCTAAGAGTCCAGGCATGGATACAGCGACGGCTAGGCATGGATACAGCGACGCCTCGTTCCTGTTGCATCGGATTTTACACCAAAAAGTAAGAAACGTGGAAAACCTCCGTGGAAAAATCCGCGCTTTTGTACTAGTGGTACATTTCTTCATCCTTATCCACATGACCAACATATTCGAAATTTACCTTTAGGAGTGCCTAATGGGCTGTAACCTTACCTTGGGAATCATTCCTGTGAAAGCTATTTTCACAATGAAATTCTAGTTCCTTCACGAACTTAGGTGCACTCTTGAATTTAGAAAACTTATAGCTCCCCACATAGAAAGGTAGTTGTTACGAAGAAAACTTCCTATGTCTTGGGGTGTACCGCAACAGACAGAGAAACTACAGAAATCAATCCCTTCCCCATATGCAAGAGAAATACAACATCTAACACTAAAGGATCTCGAAACATACCTTATTCCAGACAGTTCTAGTAGATCTCTGTTGAGATTTTTCCAATCCCTCTTGCGTTGGCAATTCACTTCTCAACAACAGTAAATAAGGAAAACATGCTACATGATATAGTGTTAGGCCTACTCTAGCATATATAATCAATGATACATAAGCAATTAAACACATCCATGGATTCAATATTCATTTAAATGCACATCATTGGACGGGAAAAGATATTTCTATTAAATAAATTAGAGATTACACAAGTGACAACCTCTATCGACACGTCTACGAACCGGAGAAACTGATTCCTCCACTTGGGCCTTCACCACCTCAATCCTCCATCTCTCGATAGCAATATCACAAGCAAAGGAAAGCTTGCGAAGAAAAAAAAATTCTCCAATGGACAAAGGGATGTAGACTCAAGTATAAGCAAGCTATGACAACAATGGACTATAGTTTTCTTGCTCTTCAATTCCTCCTCCTCAATGTATCCAAAGGGTTCCTTATATAGTTCTTCAATGGGGTAATGGAAGGTCAAATCGGAGCGATCTCAAGGCATATGGAAGGCCAAGAGACAAGTGACTCAGATCCACATCAAGGAAAACTCCAAAAATATTTGGCATTTTGCACACATCCCGATGTACGCGGGTTTAGGGGTAATATCCATGTATATGTGCAAGAAAGGGGTTAAAAGTTGTGTACAAAAAATAATGAGTGTTTTTATGGATGATCTTGGAAACATCAAAGGTACAAAAATAGTCCATGGGGTCCAAAGAGTCTTTACAGGGATAGGGAAGGCCATAAAAGTGTGATCAACCATTTGTGGTAAAATCAGCTATAACAAATGCCCCCTAATGTGTGAGGTCAGAGGGGTAACATGATGGCCGAAATAAATTTTAAATCCATCCCAGAAGTGGAGTGATGGAGAACCAGGTGGAAGAACCAACCATCCGACAATATAATACAATAATCAAACTCTGCACATGACTGCAAATACATATAGCAGTCCCGAATACATAAGAGTACAATGGCCATGAATAGGCATCATATACAAACTATGACATGTGTGGTCATTGCCATGTACAATATACAATAGATTAGAATATTCATGATGAAGATATACAAAGGACCAAGATCTCCATGAAAGCTGAAGATATACCATGGATCAAGATCTCCATAATGGTTGAAGATATCTGGCATACACTGGAATCAAGTCACGAGAGCTGAAATCTCATGAACATTGGCACGATCACGGAGGTAGCACGTAGGAAATTCCACCAATCTGGAAAGTCTTCTACACAAACTGCTACGAGTGCATGTCCTACTATGCGAATAGAGGTGTCGAGGTTGAACATAGTAGTCCATCATATGATTACTGATCATTAATGTATACTATTAACAGAAGCGAGATCACTTATCGATAATGAAAATGGGAATCAAGGTACTCGAGTGCAATCTAACAAGTGCGAATAAATGTGTTGAGGTCGAACACTTGGAAGAATCCATCCATTAGGGGACATTGATGTATTCCCAAAACTGTCGATGGTGAGAGAACCTACCACTGACGACTGTAAGTTTGAAGGCACTCAACTGACTCTAGACTCCTATCCCAGAATAAATGATCTGAAGTCGATGGGATGGAATCCACTGGAAGGAGGGCATTAAGGCATCCCCCATCAACCAACACGAGGTACTAAAAAATGTTGTATAATGTGGAAGGAATTGAACAATATGTGCATGAACTAGTAATAGTACTGAAAATGGCCGACATGCAAAGTCAAGGCGACTGAGGAATGGATGACTCAGGCTTCAACTTCCTTCGAACAAGAGCATAAAGATGAATGGTAACTGAATGTAGGCAGCATAGACTCAATATACAAAATAGAGACATCTTTGTGTCACATGAGGCATCGAAAGAGGCTCCATAGGGACTGGAAGCTTAACTAGTCGGTGGAGGTAAACTTAGAGATATGAGTACAACTCCTAAAGTCAAACTACTAACCCAACCAACGGATGTGATATACAGTGCTCTATTCAAAGGTGACACGACTTGACTGCTGCCAAAGATAACATCTTTTTCTGTCTGGATTTTTCGTTTTTTAATTTATTTTTTGGACTTTTTAAAATATTTTGAAAATCTTGAAAAATAATAAAAGTGCTTTATAGTTACAAATCTAGGAGGCGACAAGTGTCAAAGGGAAAACAAACTAGTTTCAAGCAATGGAACATACCTATGCTCAATGCAAGGAAACATGTATAGGATAATGACACTCGAGGGAAAGTCCCCTCTCGGTAAAAAATGGGGAATCAAGATGAAAAAGATATATAAAATGGCTTTGCTTGGCTAGGAATGAGACAAGCTCGGGCTATATAGATGATAATCAGAGTCAGGGAAAACGACATAAGGCTAAAAATGGCAAGCAAAACTCATGATAATGCAATTACAACTTGACATATACAAGGGATTCTTGGGGAAAAGGCCAACATAAAGGTCAAGAGGAGTATGAAGCTCTTTCTCAAAGTCACGACAGTACTATACAAAGGACTCCCGCACCCTAAAGAAAAAATGTCAGCATGGGCACCAAACATAAAACAAGATCTAACCAGGGTACCCATGTATGGTAAATCTCTACCATTCACAACATGTCACTTCTAAAAGAAACAAGAAGGTTCCGTGACAAGATGGAATGGGTTCGTACCTAAGATTAAAGTGAAATGGTCATAAGGTCATGTAAAAATAAAAACGGATGTGAAACCTAACCTATATGCTAGTTTAGACATCATACCTGTAGTAGGGATGAACAGATCGAATCCACGGTCAAACCGCACTCAAAACGGACTCCTACATCATCAAATTAGTTCAAACGGTCCAAAATGGTCAAAAACTATAGAAAGTGGGTAAAAATTTCAAATTTTTTCTATAAATAGTAAAATATTTAAAAATTTTCATATCATTTGAAATTTTTACCCAACATAGTGTATTTGAGCTCAGAACTTCAGAAGCGAATTCTGGGAACATCGTCTGGCAGAATCTCTCCCCATTTGATCCAGGTAGATTCTCATGCCCTCCTCTTCATATTTCATGCAAAAATTTTGAATTTTCATGGTCCAATTGATTTTTTAAGCCATACATAATTGTGCATTTCAGCCCACTTGGAAATTGAGGTTTTTTCCGCATATAGGGCTCGCCATACGCGGAAAAAGCACCCAAACCTGCATACATACGCAACTGTTTTGAGAACATTCACGTATAGGGCTGCAAACAAGGTTTTCAAAGGCAATAACTAATCAAAACTCTAGTTTTTTGTGCAGGATGGTGTTAGAGTGGAGGGAAAGAGAGCATGGTGATGTGGAGGAGGTCGTGCAAGGTGATCTTATGGCCCAACAAGCATTACGGGCATGTATCTTATACAAGTTTTGGTGTCTTGGAAGCCTAGGGGAAAAAACAAGACTACTCTAGCTATTGGTGGATTACTGGGATCCAGAATCTGAGACATTTTAGATTAACGAGATGTCACTCAGCATTAAGGTTGAGGACATATACTTTATCACTAGTTTGTCCCGACGAGGAGAGATGGTGAATCTCCGATCTCATGGGCTAGGAGGCGGGTTGACTATTGATGAGTACATAGCTATGTACTGCTTTCCAGAGACGAGAAAGGTTGGGAGTCAAATCCCGACAAACTCTATCCAGATTCTGGGACTGAAGGCCATACTTTTGGCATTAGGTAAGATTGTCGGGTTAGCTTCACTCCGCCAGGCCTCACAACCAATGATGTTCTATGCGGTGGAGTGTATGAGACCTATAGTGTATGACTGGAGCAAACGCTATTGAGTAACATGAAACAACAACTCAATGACTGTAATATGGGAAGGGTGCAGAACTTTGGGTTCGGCAGCATACTGGGCACATTCTTCTTTGAGCGGGTACCAGGGCTAAGCCCTAGAGTGGACATTGTTCCACATGGAGTTCGGGATCCATCCCAATGACATTGAGAAAATGTTATGCGCATACTGGGTGGAGGTAGGGTGGTTAACCCCTACCCAACAGACTTCATTCCATGGTGGAAGAGACAGATCATCGCCATAGATGACTACCCCTATGCAGGGATAGAATTCCGTGGAGATCCGGATATTCCGCTACCACTAGGAGCAGCTTATGGTGACATAGGTAAAGAATCCCAAAACCACTTTTTAAGTTTTAAATCATTTAATTTTGTTTTGTGTTTTTGATATATTGACTCAAAAGACATATTTTTGGTGTGACGATACATAGTAAAAATCTGTCATGTGTATGCAGATGTAGGACCATGGTGGTCAGAAGGCTTCCCTTGTCATCGATGGAGGTGAAGAGGAGAGGATATCATGGGTGCAGATGTGGAGCGGACACTCCAAAGAATTCACACGAACTTCGTTCGCTTGACACACAGGGTACCCATGGCGTAAGTTGAGGACTTGCCTAAGGCAATGCATCGTCAGGTGGTTGGTGTACCATGAGCATGGGTTTGACACTTTCGACGGCTAGCTATAGCTGTAGTGCTATATCATGATTAGAACCACCCTCCTCCTCGGGCTTAGAGACCCAAGTGTATTCATTTTTGTATGACCGTGTATTATATTTTGGTGGCTCTGAAGCCCCAATTTTGTATATGACACTTATGTATTATGATGTCACTTTTTGGATATTAATGAAAAAATTTTATGATGATCAATTTTATTTATATTTACATGTGTGTAAAATGTATGTTTGTGATATGCTTATGGTCTATGAAACAAATTCCAATCTAACACATAGTTAGCATATGAGTCAGCAACTTGATTAAAAACTCTTGGAATATGAATGTATGTTATATTCTCAAATTGTCATTCTAGAAATCTCACACATAAGAATCTTCGTAATAATGTCGAATCCCTAATACAATACAAGCCATTAAGCTGTGAAACCACTAACTACGAATCAAGACATACCTCAATAGAATGAACACCATATGAAATGGCATCACACAATAAATCAATAACAGCACTATATTCAGCAACATTGTTCGAAGAAGGCCATAAAAATATGCCTCTTAAAGACAATACTTGACCTATAGGAGCATAAATCACCCAAGCAACCGAAGCTGAGTTTTGAGTGTGGAGGCTAGCACCATCAACGAATCCTATGTAAATGGAAGACTCCATCGACATCTACCATAAGAAACGAAAGCTAATCAACAAACCCGATCACCATAAGGAAACCTAACTATGCAATGCAAAAATTGTACAATAATATACAAAAATCAGCCCTAGCTGAAGATCATGCATAGTATTTTGTAAGATAGAGCCCATTTTTGGGCTTCGCCAAGGCCATCCCTTCATAATCAACCAGATCATAAGCACCTTTCTCTAAGACTCGTTTAACCACGTAATGACCATGCCACATGGGATTAAATTTGCCCGCCCCTAAGGGTTCCTTAGCTTGATCCCACAAAAGGACCAAGTCACCTTCATTAAACCTCATTGGACAGATAGAATTATCATAATGTACCTTGAAGCGATGCTTGTTAACCTCTACAACCACTAAGGCATCTCGGTGCTGCTCATCATGCTACTCTAAGTGGACCAAAAATTATCCCAATGCGGAAGTGTTCGGTAAAAGCTCTAGAACTAGCTTCAGAGAAGGGATTTCACATTCAACCTGTAAAACTGAATCCACCCCATACACAAGCTAATATGGAGAGAAACCGGTGGTAGTCTTAACCATGGTTTTATAGGCCCATAAAGCAGGATACAACATAATATTCGAATTGGTCTTGCTTCGTGTGATGGTTCACTGGAGAATAGAATTAAGTGATTTATTCACTGCTTCAACCTGTCCATTCGCTTGAGGGTAATAAGAAGATGAATGTTCTTGCTTATACCCTAACTTGGAAACCAAATATTCCATCATTTTATTTTGAAAGTGCCTACCATGGTCAGTGACAAGCTCTTTCGGAATTCCAAACTGGGTGCTAATATGATTGAACCTATATGCACAACTGTCTCACCGTCGGATTTAATTGTGGGCATAGCCTTTTCCCATTTCGTGAAATAATCGACAGCCACTATAATATGATGATGCCCCCCAGGCGAAGCTAGGTTGCAATCCATAAAGTCAATCCCCCACTTGGTGAAGGGACCGACGGTGACAATAGGATGTAATGGGGTTGGATGTGAGCGCATATTGAGTGTAAACACCTGGAAAGGGTGGCACTTTTTGACTGCATTAACACAATATTTGAAGATGGACGGCCAAAAACATCATGCTCTCAATATTTTTTGGGATGTAGAAAGGCCATATAAATGACCACCACATGCCCCTCCATGGCAATCATTCAGCACAACCTCAACCTCATCATGGGTTAAACAATGACACAAAATGGAATCTACCCCATGATGGTACAAAGTGTTATCCACTATAAGGTAATTCTTAGCTACATGATGTAATCATCATCTCTCATCCTGTGAAAGGTGAGTAGGGACCTTCAATGTTTGCAAATATACGATGATATCTTTGTACCATGGGTCCAAAGTTGAGATAAGGAAAATATGCTCATCGACAAACGTATCCTCATAAATTTCCTCCTCCTCCAAACTTGGAAAATCAAATATGAGCTCCGCAAAGATCAAATATTTCTTCAATTTCGCCGAAAGAAACTCGAGATCAAACTCTTGCAAAATGACAATCCGTTTATTATGTTTTCCCCCAATCATCCTTCTAGTGAGGACGAACTGAAATGGATTGATATGAGCTACGACCAAGGTTTGGCGAAGGAGAATGTAGTGTCTCAAATGCTGAACCGCATGAACGGTAGCCAAGGATAGCTTCTCTACATGGGAATAGTGAAGTTCTACATCTATAAGGTTTCAGGTCAAATAATATATGACATGCTCATGGAGCTCCTCATCCTCCTGAACCAAAACCATACCAACCATCTCCATGGATGCGGCCACATAAATCAGGAAATCATGGCTATAGTCGGGTGGACGAAGCATGGGGACCATTGCTAAGGTTCACTTAAGAGCATCAAAGGACTCCTAGGCTCGCCCATCCTAGTAAAAATGAGTGTCCTTATTCAAAAGACGCATAAATCCTTTAGTAAAATTGGCAATATTAACCACAAATCTTCGCAAGAAGTTTTTTTCCATGCCTTGCAAACACTGAAGATGTCTAATATTAATTGGGGGATACAATTGAAGTATTGCTTCAACCTTTAAGGGATCAACTCTTATACCCTCCTTGGACACGATGAATCCTAGCAAACGACCAACAATCACAAAAAAATATGCACTTATGAGGATTTAAACAAACCTGGTAATGACGACATCTTTAGAATACTAATCTCAAATGATATGGATGACACACTCTCAAACAAGAGTGAGTAGCGAGATCATCCAAATATAGTTCAATAATCGTTTTGAGATCGTGAAAAATTAAGGTCATAGCCTACTGAAATGTAGATCCGGCGTTTTTAAGGAAAAAGGCATCTTTCGATATGCAAAAGTATCCCAAGGACATGTTGATCCTCGGGCTTAATATGAATCTGCAAAAGTATCCCAAGGAAAATACATCACTCCCGACACACTCATCCAAAATCTGATCAATAAATGGTGTGGGGAAATTATCCTTAGGACATGCAAGATTTAACTCATGGAAATCAGTGCATATATAGATCGCTCCCTGCTTCTTATCTACCGGAACAATATTTGAAACCCACTCTGTCAAGGGAATGGGATAGATAAAACCAGCTTTCAAAAGTTTTTCTATCTCAACCTTAATGGTGGGTGCTTTTCTAGGATTCACCGCATGCAAATGTTGTTGAACCAGCTTCGGATCCAGATAGGTTTTGATCTCATGTTCGACAATACGAGGGTCTATACCTGGAATCATATCATATGACCATGTAAATATGTCATGAAACTCTTTAAACAATGTGGTATACTCGATCTCATCAGGGGAACAATCTTCCCTAATGTAGACATTCTCAACCTTGCCATGTTTGTGAGAAAGATTGATAGGAATAGTTGGTGATACATTAGCCATGTTTCCATCAGCCATCAGACCAGGAGAGATTAATGGAACCACGGGGCTACCAATATTCTTTCTAAGAATCTCCCTAAAGTCATCACACTCCATACGATCAAGCTTAGGAGGAAAATATGATCGATGATGCAATTCCTCCCAAGGTTTCTCAACTCCTGACATGGCCTCAAGGATGGCTTCATCTGATAGCCCATATGGGTCCTCCTCCTCTGTCTATGAAGAGGAAGGACTAGGCTCTACAGCCTTATCAAGATTCACTCAATAAGCCACGATCGTTGTAGGCAACAACACGTCAGTCTCAGTGGGCACACTAGAAGTACTCAATGAAGGAATAATCTAAAGATCTTCCATATGGGTAGTGTGAAAAGACACCAAATTCAACGAGGATGAAGCCCCACCAAAACTAGAACCCATCATAAAAATTGGCATAGGACAATTAAAGGTTCCCATAAGAGAAGGATACATACCTATGCCCACACTCCCAGTCGCCGTCTGAGAATGATCGATAATTAGGGTAGAAGCACCCGATGATGCATTGACACTTAGATTTTGGAATGATGTTTGATAAATCATAACAATATTCCCGTTAAACAAAAAGCATATCACTGAAAAGAGGGAAGAAGCTACGGATTTCATATTATACATCCAATTTCGACCTAGCAAAAGATTGTAGTCAAGGGGTGCATCAACCACCTCGACCTTGATCACGACAGTCTTCCCTCTCAATTGGAATTTTAAGGAAGGAAGAATTCCATGCGGTCGAAATGATCTACCATCAAAAGTTGTCAACATAGTAGTGGATTGAGACAACTCGGGAGAACCTAAGCCCTTCCAACAAGACAAAGACATCATGGAAGTGGTAGTGCCTTCATCAATGACAGTGCGCTTGATAGTGTTGTTAAGACACTCTACATGAATAAAAAGAGACGCGTAGTAAGGCAAGTGAGGATGTACTCCCATGGTTTCAAATTTGATCACAGTGGAAGAGTTTTCATCACTAACCCCAAGAGAAGATAACAAAGCTTTCCTCCGTGGAGGACAACTCTGAAGCACTTCTAACGCGAACATCGCACAAGGAGTCTGGCCCAAATCCTTGACAAATGAATAGTTCTGGGCGACATGGGCATTAGGATTGTGCCCTGATCGCTTTAAGACTCCCTTAGGAATGTGAGGTGGAGATTCCGGTTTATCCATAGGCTTTTCAATTCGCACAGGGCTCTTGGGTGGGGAAGGTTCTTTCCCAAGGTTTGGTTGTGAAGAACCATAGTCTTTCGTACAAGTCACAACCTTAGCAGCACTCATCATGTTGATGCATCCATGACAACTAGCGTCCTCCGGTGGGTTTTGATTTCCACCCGATGCATAACCAGGATCAATGGTCTTCGATTTCATATTTTGATTTTTGGGTAAAGAATTAGTTAACACAATTGGGCCCTGTGCTATGAACCTCAAGGCATCTTCCATATGAGGGCACAAGTGAGTGAGATGGTCCTCCTTACACAATTTGCAAGGAAACTTCACCTTATGTTTAGAATTCTTGTCCCCCTAGCATTAGTGTTCTTGTCATTATTATTAGCATTTTCGTTCTTGTTCCCACCCTTACGATTATTTTTTCTTTTTTTCTTATTCCTTCCAGGCTACTAGTTTCCTTTTGGGTTTGGCGTTTGCACGAAAAGTACATTTTTCGATTGGGTAGGTTGAGACGAAGACGTAGCTTGTCCCGACGTAGACTGGTTAATTGACAGTAGGCTCACTTGTTTCCCAACCGAATCCACAGGTTTGGTACTTGTACAACCCACAATACCATTGGCATGTGGCCCAAGATTGACCTTGGGGAAAAATTGGACCTAGGAGCATTGGGTATAATCTCATACAAAAGTACGGATTGAGCATAGATCAAATCCAACTCTTGTTCCCTAAAAATATCCTGTTCCTCATTTTGATCTCCAGATGTTGAAACATCCTTCTCTATGTAAGTTAATAAAGACTTGAGGAACCACTCAAGAAGAAACTTTGGTGGTATAAAACCTCTAATTAACCATTTCTGTCTATGCCACTCTTGAATATGATCCGAAATGTGTGTGGATTTATCTTGCTGGAAGGTCAACAAGAGTTCGGTATTGATGTCGTAACGTACGGGTAGCTGGAAATGATAAGGAAATTCAGTGCAAGATCATCAAACGTAACATAATCCCCCATCGGTAACTATATATACCATTTTGGTGCAGGACATATTAGGGTGCATTGAAATAGCCTCAAATGAATGGAATCATCATGTAAGGAATTGGAAGAGCACCAAAGGTGGAAAGTGGTGACATGCTCACCAGGATATTCACCAGCCTTACCTTCGAACTTGGGAATGTTCGAAGGAAGCTTGTTAGGGATAGCCGGCCATGCCAGGTTATGAGACATAGGATCGTTCATCAATATTGACAAGTTAGGCAAGTTCAAAGTTGCAAGGAAAGGCAGCCTAGGTTGATTTGGTCAATTCCATGCTCCCTGATAGTTTTGATTCGTATAAGGTTGATTTCTATAAATACCATGGCCTTGGACATAATAAAATCCTCCCATTTGACCCATGTAGGGTTGCATGGAAGCATTATGATGTGGGGTTCCTTGATTATGAGGCACTAAAAATCCATAATTGGAAGAGTAAGCAGGTCGTTGATACCCATACCCATACGGTTGATAGTTTTGTCCATAGTGCGGTCCATATGAATGTCCATGAGAAGCTCCATAAGGTGTTCCATGGGATGTACCATGAGAATTTCCATAGTTAAGGGTATGGGAAGCTCCAGAAGCTAGAACATGAGACGATCTAGAAATAGGTACATGACCTGTTGACACAACAGGAGGTACTTGACTCTGAGATACTACCATGTGAGCAGTTGCAGAATGAACATGACTAGTAGCAACATTTCGTCCTGAAGGCCCAGGTGAACTAGGTGTTGATGAAATTGTCATTGATGCCAACAAGGACTTGCAGTGGCCACTCTTTTAGGGGTGATGTAAAATCCCTATCAGGATCAAGTTGTGTGTTCAAGTCTCCTTCATTCATGGAAGATATTTGCTGCCCGCAATTGCAAAATGGCTGCTCAAGTTGTGGAAAAATGGACACAAATTGCACACTTATTAACTGAAGAATATTTTTTATAGTATGTCGGCCTAGAAATAGAATGTCAGCCCAGAAATAAAATATTTTTATGTCGGCCCAGAAATAGAATGTCGGCCCAGAAATAAAATATTTTTTAAGCCGGCTCAGTCAAAGTTTTATTAAAAAATAAAATATTTTTTGTATGTCGGCCCCATTAAAAACTAAAATATTTTAGCAAGTTGGCTCCCTAAAATATGGGTGAAATTAGTATAAATAGAGGCATCACGATTTCATTTTAGGTGTATTTTTTTTTTGGTGGAGCTCTGTGATTTTGTGTGAGGCAGCCGCAGCTAAACTGAGGAGAATTTCGGGGGTTAGCAGTAGCAGACAGAGGAAATTTTTGGGGAACAACAGTCTGAGGAAATTCGTTTCTTCCATAGAGGCATTCGAGGGTTTTTAACAGAATTTTTTTTTTTGGTAACTGCTGATAGTCCGAATTTTTCAAGAGAGAGTACAGTCCCGAATTTTATCTGAGGAATTCGCTGAGATGAGAGATCTGAAATTTGGATTGGTCTGTGAAATTTACGAAGGAAATTCAATTACAAAGATAGGAGCAGATTTTGTTTCTTGTGAAGTGTTAGGATCTATGGTAGTAGCAGACCATCTCGTGGTGACCAACAGATACCTCTTTGGGATAAAATCATAAATTTGAAGGACTGATTTTTGTGGTAGATGAGGCACTGTAAATTTTGCAGGATAATGAAAATCTTTGATAAATATCAAGTTTGTGTGGAGTGAACTAAACCCTTATGGCATGAGGAAATTCGGCCTACTAGGGAACTGTTTTCAAGGACAGTAATTATCCTGTAGAAGATGAACATAGGCAGTTTGTTGAAGTGTTGTTCAAATTCTTAGAAGACTGAACAATTCAGCGAGTAGAAAATTAACAGTTTCAAAGTTAGGATGCACTAACTTTCGAGCTTGCAGCAGTAAATCTAAGTTTGGATTTATACAAGGATGGTCTTACAATAAAGGATACCCAGTATTGCAGTTATGGTAGATCCTGAGTTTTACACAGTTTTGCAGACCCTTTTCTTCCACGCTCCAAGCTTTGCATATGTACAACCCTCAAAACTCCAAAGAGGAAACAATCTTGAGGAGGCCGTGAAAGAATGAAGCTCATGACTCTCTTGTGGACTGTGTGAAGGACGTGGGCCTAGAACAAGGGTTTGCCTATACATTATAAAAAGGGAGCAGTAATACACCAGTCCAAATTCAGTCACCTTGTGAAGTCTGAAAGTACAGGAAAGAGGAGGAAATTCACTATTTGAGGATGGCTTCTACGTATTGGTCTTGTGTGCAAACTTGAAATGGATTTCAGTTGCAGGAAATTGTCTTCAAAGTTATATAGATCAGTGGGAAGATATAACATTCAAGTTCAGTATACCGTGACATAAGAAGTGTCCTCTAAAACACTTCTATCAGACCATGCTGCCAAAGGTACATATTAAGGTATGAGTTGGTTTATCAATTCTTGATTTAGTAAAAAAAAAAAAACCCTATCTCTGTACATCAGTCTTGATCAAACTATCAAGAACTGAATATTTGGGCATGCATGAAGAACACCTAGGACTGATAGAAGAAAATCATTTTGGATATAGCATAATATTAGTGTGATCTCTGTGACAAAGTCAAGATTCGAGTTTGTAAGGTGCATGAACAGTCCAAGTTCTTAGTGAGGGTTACAAATTCCTTTTATAAGTCTTCCAAATAGTTTCGATTTGATAATTCCTCAGCATGCAATAGTGATCTCCTTGAGGTATTTCGCAGCACTAATCCAGAAGGTGAAAGCAGACCTAAATTGTTTCTACACAGCAGCAGCAGTATGTTGATAATACTACTATGACATACTTCTGATAAACACTCAGTGACAGCAGCTATTTGATGACTTGACAGACAGCTCTGAGGATAACAAATTTTGGCTTCTCCACCGTGCAAGATTTGGAGTAATAGTACTCTAACTGACATCTGAATTTATTGCAGCAAGTATCTTGGTAAACAGTCCTGAATTTTAGAAGTATAAATAGTCCAAATTCTTCATCTCCTATTGATGTTTGATGAGGGTCTGATAATGGAACAATGATGAGGTTCATGGTGCTTGAAGTTTGGTGACATACATACCTGAGTTTGAACAGCTTGTGAAGTATAGCAGTAACTATAATACAATGACATAAAGCAAGGTCTTATATAGTAAGGTCTTCAATGACAGAATGAAACAACCCAGGTATGATGTCTGGAAGCCTTATATGCATAGCTTATGAAAGTATATTAACATGCACAAGGACAATGGTGAAACATGACCACAATAGAAGATGATGTGTGCACAGTATCACACCCTTTTGTGGATGACTGTTTTGGCCAAAAAATGAACCAGAAAACAGTGGAATTCTCCTCAGCATATAGTTTTGTCACCCCTTTTGACAGACATCTAGAACATACACAGTCAAGCTTGGAAGCTACTATAATGTACACACAGTTCAAGGTCAAGTGCATACACCAGTGATGATGCACTCCTAAAAGATGCAGACCTTGATGTGATGATCAAAGTTTAAATGATGATAACAGACCTTCATAAGTTGAGTAAATATAAGAAGAGAAAGTTCAGGGTTGAACTAAGGTAAGTGAAAGATAAAGGTATATGTCCTAGCAAGAGAAGGAAACTCAGACTTGGCATTCTTCAAGTGCATCCAAGGTATGTAACTCTAGAGTTGAATGTTATTGAGTTAGAAATGAGTTATGTCTGGTAGCATAAAGTCTGAATTTATCCACAGTCAAGGTATGAGTTTTGACATGCACTACTTGCTAAGCATAAGAGCAGAGTAGATGTGATTGGCATGATCCTTGAGCAGTAGAGCAGATGATCAGCATGAGCAACTGTTGATGAGCTAATTAGCCAATAGTTTTGGACCAGTAGAGTTGATGTGTGCTGAGCAGAGATAATAAGCAGCGTTGATGATGACCAGTAGCAAAGATTGACCAGTAGTGATGAATAGTGTTGACCAGCAAAAGATGAACAAAGAATATTGAGAAGACTATTGCAGCAGTGTTGAGCAGATTGACAAACAGTTGATGTGATGAGCAGAGAAGATGAGCAGCTTTGATGTGACAGAGATTTCTTGTGTGACACAAGTATACTGTATTGTAAAAGCAAGCTTGTCTTGCTTTTGAGGTTAGGATACCTCAAACCCTTCTTAGCAAGGTCTAAGAAAACCAGGCAGGGTCCTGGATGCAGAGTAGGTGCTCTATATACCAGTAGGTGCTGATTTTGCCTAACTGTTGTAGCCGAACCAAAACTAATACAAAAAGATTACAAAATTATATGGTGTTGTGTTCTTTTGTGTTATGGTTCTTTATGAATGAAATGCTTATGCTATGTGAATGATGAAGTGAAAGATGTTTACGAAATGATTATGGTAGAATAATGGAATGATGAATTGGTATCTAACTGTGATAAGCTAAGAAAAGTTTAAAATTGGCTTCACACTGATTCACCCCCCCTCTCAGTGTCTACAATTGGTATCATAGCCGGGCTTCGTCACGAGCCTAGCAAGATTAAAGGAGATGCTTAGACACAATGGAGGAAAAGAAAGAGTCATCAAGCAATGACGTGCCTGTACTGGATATTGCAAATTATTTCAGTTGGAGGAGCAAAATGAAGGCTTATCTGAAGAAGTTTGTTGTTTGAGAAATTGTCATCAATCCACCCGCTCCATCAAAAAAGAAAGGAAAATTAGCTGCACAGAAGGAAGCAAAGAAGGACAACACTATAGCCTTTAAGTTCCTCATGGATGGACTTCCCAGCTCAGTAAAGGAAAGTGTAGGAGAGTACACTTCGGAAAAAGACATATGGTTCAAGCTGGAGAGTGAGTATCAGAAGGCAAGACCAGAACCCGAAAAGACAGATCAAAAATTAGAAGACAAGCCCCCAGAAGAGCTAAATCAAGAAGAAGATAAATAGGAAGAGGACTCTAGTAAAGGTATGGACTCTTGTGATTATAATTATAGCTTGTGTGATGAAATTGAGAAGGTTCTTACAGAAGATGATGAAAGGCTATCAAAGACTGCACATCAGATACATCTCACATTGCTAAATATTGATCTTAGAGCCAACTAGTTCCTAAACACGGTAAATCTGAACTAGAGTGATTTCACAAAGTTCAAAAAGGAAATCTTGGACTCCTTGAATGAATATCAGCAGAAGACCATGTCAATGAAAGTGTTGCTTCAAAATCTTAAAGACAAGGACAAAGAGTTGTGAGATCAAATGAAAGACAAGGATGCTAAAGTTGAACAGTTAAATATTGAATTGATCGGTCCAAAGGAAGAATCAGAAAAGCCTGCTCAAGAGCTTGAAGAAACTAGAGAGGTCAATCATGATTTGAAGACTTAGATAGAGGAAGCCAAGAGGATAGAAGAAATATTGAAGAGTCAGCTAGAAGAAAAGGAGGAGACAGTCCAGAAGCTGGAATTGGAGGTAGTTGGTCTCAGGAAGAAAGATAAGAAGAACGAAGCCTTGGTCAAGCTCCAGGATAGTTCAATTGTCCTAGACAAGATCTTAGATTGCCAAAGATCTCCACTCGACAAAAATGGTCTTGGTTACAAGAAGAACAAAGAAAAATCTAAAGATGACACTTGGTCTCCGAAGACTCCAGAAGTAGGTCCATCAATGTCCAAAGCTACTCCCCAGGCACCTGCACATGACAACAAGGGTTTTGGAAGTTCAAATATGAAACAAGGAGTTAGGTCTGTTCATCAAAGTAGCTTCATAAAGGAAACAACTACAAGACCCAGGTATGAAAGTGGCTTCAATGGTTATTGTTATTTTTGTTCTAAAAGTTTGGTCATAAGGCTATGGATTGTAGGTTCTATGGAAGAAGAATGGTTGGAAGCCCCAATGACTGGGTTAGATGTTGGACATGCAATCAAGTCAGACATGTTGCTGCCACATGTCACACATTGAGATGCTACACCTGCAGTGGGTTTCGACACAAAGCCCATGAATGTGCCAGTCAAAGAAGTCAAGCAAGAAGGAGTACTCCATACACATCAGCAAGAAGATTTGAAGATCAGAAGACAAATGTCTACAGTCAAGGACACTCTCAAGCATGGAGAAATGAAGTTGATCAAAGAAGTATTGGAAGTTCCAATAGCTCAGTCAGATGTTGGTCATGCAATAATGTTGGTCACATTGCTGCACATTGTCGTACAATGAGGTGTTATAGTTGCAGTGGCCTTGGGCACAAAGCTCAAGATTGTTGGAGTACATGAAAACAATCCTTGAGAAGTTAGATAGACAAATCATCAAGGAAAGCCAGTACAAATGAAGGAACAAATGCTCAAAGGACAGATGCCGAGAAGCAAGTATGGATGAGGAAGATAGAGCAGTTGCAGATAGGAGAAGCTGATCAGAACAGGGAGGGTGGTAGCCATATGGAAAGCCAAATGTAAGGTCTCTCAAAGACCTTAACACACCTTGAGTTCATAAGGCTGGAGAGTGAACTCAAAGGAGAAAGGATGGTTACTCTAGGCATATAGACAGGTCCTAGGATCATGCACATTGACAGTGGGAGTAGTCAATAGTGATCAAGAGATCTTAGAATCAGGTATGTGCACACCCTTTGCCATTGATGCCAAAGGGGGAGAAATGAAGACAAAAGGGGAGCATGCTCACAGGGGGAGCATAAGTTGTTGTCATCAATGACAAAGGGGGAGATTGTTGATGAAATTGTCATTGATGCCAACAAGGAATTGCAATGGCCACTCTTTTAGGGGTGATGTAAAAGCCCTATCAGGATCAAGCTCTGCGTTCCAGTATCCTTCATTCATGGAAGATATTTGCTGCCTGCAATTGCAAAATGGCTGCTCAAGTTGTGGACAAATGGACGCAGATTGCACACTTATTAACTGAAGAATATTTTTTATAGTATGTCGGCCCAGAAATAAAATATTTTTTATGTCGGCCTAGAAATAGAATGTCAGCCCAGAAATAAAATATTTTTTAAGTCGGCTTAGTCAAACACAAAGTCAGCTCAGACAAAGTTTTATAAAAAAATAAAATATTTTTTGTATGTCGGCCCCATTGAAAATTAAAATATTTTAGCAAGTCGGCTCCCTAAGATATGGGTGAAATTAGTATAAATAGAGGCATCACGATTTCATTTTAGGTGTAACATGACCACAATACAAGATGATGTGTGCATAGTATCACACCCTTTTGTGGATGACTGTTTTGGTCAACAAATGAACTAGAAAATAGTGGAATTCTCCTCAGCATATAGTTTTGTCACCCCTTTTGACAAAAATCTAGAACATACACAATCAAGCTTGGAAGCTACTATAATGTACACACAGTTCAAGTTCAAGTGCATACACCAATGATGATGCACTCCTAAAAGATGCAGACCTTGATGTGATGATCAAAGTTTAAATGATGATAGCAGACCTTCATAAGTTGAGTAAGGATAAGAAGAGAAAGTTTAGGGTTGAACTGAGGTAAGTGAAAGATAAAGGTATATGTCCTAGTAAGAGAAGGAAACTCAGACTTGGCATTCTTCAAGTGCATCCAAGGTATGTAACTCTAGAGTTGACTGTTATTGAGTTAGAAATGAGTTATGTCTGGTAGCATAAAGTCTGAAGTTATCCACAGTCAAGGTATGAGTTTTGACATGCACTAATTACTAAGCATAAGAGCAGAGTAGATGTGATTGGCATGATCCTTGAGCAGTAGAGCAGATGATCAGCATGAGCAACTGTTGATGAGCTGATTGGCCAACAGTTTTGGACCAGCAGAGTTGATGTGTGCTGAGCAGAGATGATAAGCAGCGTTGATGATGACCAGCAACAAAGATTGACCAGCAGTGAAGAATAGTGTTGACCAAAAGAAGATGAACAGAGAAGATTGAGAAGACTATTGCAGCAGTGTTGAGCAGATTGACAAACAGTTGATGTGATGAGAAAAGAAGATGAGCAGCTTTGATGTGACAGATATTTCTTGTGTGACACAAGTATACTGTATTGTAAAAGCAAGCCTGTCTTGCTTTTGAGGTTAGGATACCTCAAACCCTTCTTAGCAGGGTCTAAGAAAACCAGACAGGGTCCTGGATGCAGAGTAGGTGCTCTATGTATCCGTAGGTGCTGATTTTGCCTAACGGTTGTAGCCGAACCAAAACTAATACAAAAAGATTACAAAAATATATGGTGTTGTGTTCTTTTTTTTTATGGTTCTTTATGAATGAAATGCTTATGCTATGTGAATGATGAAGTGAAAGATGTTTATGAAATGATTATGGTAGAGTAATGGAATGATGAATTGGTAGCTAACTGTGATAAGCTAAGAAAAGTTTAAAATTGGCTTCACACTGATTCACCCTCCCTCTCAGTGTCTACACTAGGGGAGGATGAGTTGTTAAAAATGAATTCAAAGGAATAGGGTTTGAAGACGAAGGAACATGTGAAGGAATGTAAGTGGTGTTCCCAATTTTCACTCGTCTCGCTTCTAGTATCCACATAGGATTACTAACACTAGGTCTAGGATGAACATGTGAATTTGCCTCCACCACAGGGATGGAGGGTGCAATGTGACTAGTTCCCCCAAATATCTTCACATGGAAAGGGATGGGAGTGCCCCCAAGCGTAGTGTTAGGATCAACATCTGACTCAACACGATGTGTCAAATTGGGTGCATGGATATCAGACATGCCATATCTAACATGACTAGTGTCAAATTGAGTCTCGTCGCCCAGAAACCAATACGCACGACCTGTGAATGAGAGATCATAACCAGATCGTGAAGGTTGTTCATGTGAAGCATCATATGTGCTAATAGGATCTTCCTCCCCAACCTCGTGAGGAAGAGAAGACATATTTGGAATCTGATCATCCTCATAATCTCCCTAGGTGTGTGAATCAAAGTGAGAAGTAGTTCACCCGGATTGTTTGGTTCTCTCTCCCAAAGGAGGAGGAGACGTGGAAGGCGAAAGTCCTGCTAAATGGTGAGAATGGAGGGGTGTTGTGCCCAAATCCACAATGACTCAAAAAATAAAAATACTCAATCTAATTACGCAAACCCTAAGCAAACTAGCATGCACAGAGCATACACCTATAAAATGTAAAGCCAAATTGCAAGCAAACAAGGGTAGGATATGTGATATCCCGAATGAAGCAGGTATGTCTCGCCTAAGAGAGGCTTGAGACTCCCATACACAACAAGCAGAGGTTTCGTAACCAATTATAGTGGCCCTTAGCTTTAATGCATATAGAGACTGTACTGTCCGACCCCTACCTTGCTAGGAAACCTGTAGAATAACCTTTGCAAATACCCCCTCAATAACCTAGGTGTTGTAATGAAGAATTCACCTAATAACCTAGGTCTGGGGGTTACCAACGTACTATGACCTTGCAGACAATTTGATTATAAAAGCACAAATAGGGAATA
>LPNX011218488.1:479214-593917 GCA_001517045.1 Pseudotsuga menziesii
ACAACTGTCTATAAAGGCAACCCGCGCATAAGTGCAAAATTATCTCAAAAACAGAGAAAGACTAAGACTTTCAAATGCTGTGAGTATGTAAGAAGGCAGGCTAAAAGATCACAGACTAGACTTCGAGCAATTACTGGCCAGGAAAACAGAAAAAGACCTAAAGCAGACTTGGCCTCCCCAGCGGAGTCGCCAGTTCTGTTGTAATGAAGAATTCACCTAATAACCTAGGTCTGGGGGTTACCAACGTACTATGACCTTGCAGACAATTTGATTATAAAAGCACAAATAGGGAATAGGGAAGTAGCAAGAACTTACTTGTAACAAATGAAGGTTGATCCAAGCTAACTCCTTCCTCTTTGCTTCACTTCTACAATCTCCAGGATAATTCCTCCTTCCACCTGTTAACAAAGATTCCTCCAATATACAGTATGATTCATATATAAAGATGCATGTTAGGCAAATCACATATCATAATGAAATATAGATATTTACCAAGTCACAACACATGAAACACAATATGGAAGATGTAATCTGCTTTATTAACAGTAATAGAGGGAGTTTAGGTTACAACCCAATGTCTGAACAAGGGACTCCTCTGTCACCAAAGGACTCTGAGTTTCTCTGCTCCAAAGGTTCTGTATAAAATCCACCAGCATAACTTTGCTCTCCAAGTATGAATATCAAACCCCTCCCCAAGGCCTCTATTTATCTGAAGGAAATGAGGCAGTTCTCGAAGGTTAGGGAGGTTGCAGCAGTTAATGAGATTAAGGTAAATGAAACAACTAATCTCCCATTAACGCGTGTTTTTAAAAATTAATTTTGAGGGAGATATGCGCGGGTCTGTAGTAAAGCAACCCGCGCATCATGCACGACTTTGCATAAGGACAACCCGCGCATAGATCTATGCGCGACTTGCTGAACTTGACACCCGCGCATATGCGCGACATGCTAATATGGAAAGTCGCGCATGCACCTCAACTCTCAAAATAGCAAAGTAATCAGCTGGATAAATAGGGAAAGTATTTCATCATCAACCAAGGTATAATGAAACTGGGCAAACCTCAATCCATAAGTGTCCTTTTGTGTGCCGACCTGAGGGATGTCAGCACTCGGACGGAGAGGTGCCAATCAGCTGTATAACACTAGGTAAGGCAACTAAGATCAGCTTGATATAATAAATGCTCAGGTGGACAGTCACAAGAAGGATTGACCGTATGGGTAGGGTAGAAAAGCCCGAAACTCTCAAAAGAGTCCCTAGATATGAATACAATCCTAGAAATATATCCGACGCTACTCAGTTACAACCAGGGGTCATCCCAATCATAACCGCTCACACTACCTCGTGCTTAACTCCCTTGTAAGAGGAGGATCCCGAGAACACTAATTATATAAAGTATTTCACACTCTCACCTAGACAGACACCTAAATGTTTTGTTTAGTGGTATTGGAAAATTGACTTACAATGAACTATTCCAAGACCCTAAAACCTAGTCTTGTTGGTGCACCCTAAAAATAAAAGAGTGTAATTAATTTTATTATGTGTTGATTTTAATTGGCTTTATTACTCAAAAAGTAAATGGTCATGCAACTAATGATGTTATGACGCAACAAGAAGTAAAATGCACACCTATAAATCAATGCAAATGCACTATGTCGAATGAAAAACAGGGTATGCTACTACGTGAAGTGAAATTTTTTTCCTTCAAATGTATATGCAATCATTTCCTATATGAAAATCTGACTAATATTCACCAAGAAAACCTAATGCAAGTACCATGCTAAATGCAAAATGCAAACAATGCAAAAAGCAAAATGTTTTTGTATTTTTGAATTAAATGAGATAAAAAGAAAAAGTATGACTCTACAACCCTCATACTCTGCAAGCAATCACAAACAACATCCAAGAAAAGTACCAAGGTAAAAGAGACCTAATGCACTAATCCCAAAACAAAAAATGGAAAATGAAATGACAAGAACATTTTTCAAAAATTAACTCAAAAAGAGTCTCTGGTCAGAAACAGAGGGGAGATACAGACTCCATAAGCAACAAAGAAGACTCAAAAATCACCCAAACTCACCTAGCAACACTTAATCTTCCCAAAAAAGCAAAAAATCAAGGCATAAGCAACTGTTCTCAGTAAACCTGCATACATATGCGATTTTTCCAGGAAAACCCGCATGTATATGCGACTGTGAAAGCAAAACCCGTGTATAGGAAGAAAAAGATAGAAAAATAAGGTAAATGGACAAACCGAGACAAACGTTACTTCTCCTTGATACTATTGGGTAATCATGCCCCCAGACTCGACATAGAAACAGAAAAATTAGATCCATAGAAGTACATTGAATTTTGAAAACCCCCAAATAAAAACAACTAGGAATGTCCCCAGTATGGCCGCCAATTCTGTTATGGAGAAAACTTCCTATGGCTTGGGGTGTACCACAACAGACAGATAAACCACATAAATCAATCCCTTCCCCATATGTAAGAGAAATAAAACATCTAACACTAAAGGATCTCAAAACATACCTTATTCCGGACGGTTGTAGTAGATCCCGGTTGAGCTTTTTCCAATCCCGCTTGCGTTCGCAATTCACTTCTCAACAACAGTAAACAAGGAAAGCATGCTATATGATATAGTGTTAGGCCTACTCTAGAATATATAATCAATGATACATAAGAAATTAAACACATCTATGGATTCAATATTGATTTAAATGCACATCATTGGATAGGAAAAGATATTTATATTAAATAAATCATAGATTACACAAGTGACAACCTCTATTGGCACGTCTATGAATTGGAGAAACTAAGTCCTCCACCACCTCAATCCTCCATCTCTTGATAGCAAGCTCACAAGCAGAGGCAAGCTTGGGAAGCACACAAAGTTCTCCAAGGGACCAAGGGATGCAGACTCAAGTATAAGCAAGCTATGACAACAATGGACTATAGTTTTCTTGCTCTTCAATTCCTCCTCCTCAATGCATCCAAAGGGTTCCTTATATAGTGCTTCAATGGGGTAATGGAAGGTCAAATTCGAGTGATCTCAAGGCATATGGAAGGCCAAGATACAAGTGACTCAGATCCACATCAAGGAAAAATCCAAACATATTTGGCCTTTTGCACACATCCCGATGTACATGGGTTTAGGATTAATATCCACGTATATACACGAGAAAGGGGTTAAAAGTCGCGTACAACAAATAATGAGTGTTTTTATGGATGATCTTGGAAACATCAAAGGTACAAAAAGATTCCATGGGGCCCAAAGAGTTTGTAGAGGGATAGGGAAGGCCATAAAAGTGTGATAAACCATGTGTGGTAAAATCAGCTATAACAGTAGTGGTGGAAACACAACCTTTTTTAGGTTGAACAAATGACTTCTAAATCCATCCAAGAAAATTTGTTTCACATCTTCCTTATGCACTATATAATTTGTGGTGTATTTTGGTAGCAATGAGGGTGCTTTAGTCCCCCCATACATCCTTAGGTATGTGCCTTCTTCAGAGAACAAGTAATCCCCAAACTCCTTTATAGATTCCAAAGAACCTTCAGACAGGCACTTACACTCCTCCAGGAAAACTAGTTGGTATAGGGGCATCAAGAACTATTCACAGATTATCTTGTAATGACTGTGGTATTTGTGAGCCCACAGTATCTCATATGCTGCATAAATAGGGGCTTTTCCTCCTTTCCATTTGCAGCTGAGATTCTTAAAAGGATGAAAGCAAAGTATGCAGTCAACCGAAAGGGATCCTATATAGAACTAAGATTTTTGTTGATGCAATCTTTCTTGGGTGGAAGTTATGCAGGAAGATAGAATATTGACTACTATGTCAGCCCAATTGAAAAATATCCCCTTCATGGCTACATGGTAGATAAGTGGGATCCATCCAAACATATAAGACCTTCCGCCGGCTTTGCCGAAAATTCTATTTAGCATCAGTACTACCATCTTGTATGGGGTACGCAGATGGGCAGTTTTGTATTCCCCGGATTGCTTATGTCGAAAATTCTTTCCTTCAACTACCATCAAATTTGCAGTAGCCATGTAATCAAGAGTTAGTCCTTTTACCCAGTTAGTTGTCATGGTGAATTTTGAGGGTGTTAGGCTATATGATTTTTCAATGAACGTAGGTGCGAAGGATGCAAATCCTTTATCCTCCATGTTGTACATGATCATCCCTATTGCATATGCTTCGGACAGAATCCATCCAATGACCTCAAGGCAAGGAAAAATCTCTAGTCTTGTGGATACCTTGGTGATTCCAGATTTCAATATGTTATCATATAAGACTAGGTCCTCCAACATTGCCTCTGGAACGTTCTTCTCCTTGAACATGTGATAGATCTGACCCCATTTAAATTAAGGTTCAGCCCTGGTGACAGATTTGGTATCTTTGTATATTATCTCCACCCTTGGCATGGGTGTGATTTCTACATCTGATTCGTAGTCTGCAATCTTGGTCTTATTTTTTCCCTTCTTAGTCATGTTTTCTGGTACAAACTACGATTGTTAAAACACAAAAAAATGTCTTATCGTTTATGTTATTTAAACAAACCATGCATTCGGATAAGAAAAAATAAATAACTATGGAAACAAATTATTTTTTCTTTAAGGAACAAGCTTAACCAATATGTTATTTTACCACATTCTCTTATGTCATCGGAACAAGAAAACTGCACCAGAGCTTAGCAAGGCCAATACTCTGGTTAACAAACCTTATAACGTAGTCATGTTTTGGCTAGAGCATCCCCTTCAGTTCTAAAACCTAGTAAACAACCTTAAAGCCTTAACAGACCTTTCACCATCGCGCATGAATACTTCTAATAGGCTCAAAGTCTGAAGGTAGCACAACAGAGGCTAAAAGGCGACGATGCCCTATCTTCAACCACCAGGGTCAAAATTCCTCTACAAGGAGATAGGGTAAAGTAACCAAGACCTAAAAGGATTTCCTGATTGGGAAATCCCACCACCTCTTTCACTTCACAAGAGCAATAAATAGGTAAGACCAAGGCCAACGAAAATCTTGGGGCACTCGGGATTCATCATTATATGCCAAGCCTGTGGGCGAAGCATATCAGAGAGAAAACAACAAGGCTTTATGGGAGCAGGTTGAGCTACCACGGCTAGGTCAAAACTTAAAAGGAAAGCTACTAAATGGATAAAGGCAAGGAGAGAGATCTTTTAAATCCAAACAACCCGATAACCAAAACCCTTGCATGGCATATGGAAAATGGACAGGTTGCAATCTCTACCAACTTACCAATCAAAAGAAAGTAAACAAAAAAAACATCCTATGTGGCAGGATAGGATTGAAAATGGTCATAGATGTGGCGTCCAACAAACCACTTGAGCTCCGGATTACGGATTTACCAACTCGCAACGGATGCCCAAAATGGGATAAACCCACAACTTCCAATTCTTATGCACTCAGCGTAAATCAACAACAATGGTAATGACCTTTCTCTGATATATATATATATATATATATATATATATATATATAAAACAATGGGTAAAACCACTAAANTTAACTCCGCACGTGCAAAACAAAACGCCATTGGTGCCAATAACACAGCGCATTGGAGGACCAAAATGAATTTAAGGTGAAGAGAACCCCAATAGCGGTGGCTCAATTCATCCCAATACTGTCGCTACTATCGGCTCACTTCTCAGCAAAATATTTGACTTAAGTTGTGGCTTCGACAGACGGAAGGCAATGGGGAGAAACCTTAAAAGACATCTGTTGTGGTGGCTTGAATATGTCAATGCTTCTGATGTAGCGGGCTCAATAAAATGAAGGTGAGGATCGGGCATGCAAGGAGAAAAAATTTCCGCCGTTGCGACAGAAAATTGAATGATCATCCGGCGTAGCAGGTCACAAGAATTGGAAAAAGTTTTGATAACCTAAAAACCCACCCATAGTTGTGGCACAAACCTTAGAAGGATTCCTATGCATCAGATAACAATGAGCCAATCTGTACTTAAGAAAAAACATCTGCTGCAACGGATCCAAAAATAGAATCCACCCGCTATTGTGGCTAAATTCTTGCAAAAACTCCCGATGCAGCGGATAAAAACAAACCAAACAAAGTGCATAAAAACCATCCTTCACTGCAGCTCAAACTTAAAAAACCGTCCACCATAGTGGGTCAAAAAGTGAAATTCATCCACCACTATGGATAAACATTGAAACTCACTCGCCGTTGTGGTTCAAACATGAAAAATCATCCGCTATAGCGGGTCAAAAGATGTTGTTCCTTAGAGTAAAAAACCAACTTTTTGAATTTCTTTAGGGTGAAAACAAGACATGAGTGATGGACTTCAAAGCTCAAAAAGGTCTAAGTAGCAAAAAGCTAAAAATCAAAGGGGCGTCCTAAAAGATACAAATTTGTTTGGGGTAATAGTTGCAGAAGCCAAAATACTTAAAGGATTTGTGTTGGTAGGATATTTGGATGTCACAATGGATGGAGTGAAAGTGGGATTATCTATAAAATGCCCATAATTTTGGGGAAAGGGGGAGAAGATGATGCATAATAGCATTGGTTCCTGTGCAAAGCAATATGGAACACAAGAGGGACCTCGATGATGTCTAAGTTGGTTGAATTCTAGAAAACATTATGCAGAATATATTTATAATGGTACATGAAGTTGATTGAGCCTCGAGATACAAACACAGTAGCCTTGACCCTGAAAAATATAAAGAAACTATTTTTAGATGAGATTTCACAACTTAAGTTAGAATAACAAGGCCTTTCAGAACTAAGAGAAATTTGGTAGATGCAAGGAGAATCTATTTGGGACTATGTGCAATGCTTCACAAATATACTATTCAAACTTTCCTTTCCTGTGCACGATGCCCACACCAAGGAATGGTTTATCCAAGGGTTATTCCTGCTAACTAGAATTCCATTATCACAACAGGTTTAATATCACCCCAAAGTGCCTTGTAGTAAGCTATGCAAATTGAAGAAATGGATGATTATCTGACCACCACCACAATAGGGACCTACTAATCACTAAGGTATTTATTGTAGGTACATAACAATCTTGTGGACTCTAATTGGAAGACTGCAAGATTTTACTATACCAAAACCAAGTCAACCAAAAGTTTGGTGTATGGGATGTATGACAAAATATCATCATGTATTAGAGTGTGCTAGAATGAGAGGGGAACTAATTTTTCTAGAAGGAACATTTAATGGGATACCAAGTGCGTATGTTTTGCAAGTCATCACAACAAACCCCTTTCATTCCGTAGAACAATCCACATAGCTAGATCCACCGAGATCTTATCCAAAAATTTGCTATGATAATTGCAAAGAATTTGGTCATTCACTGTGACTCTGCATAATTCTACAAAAGCATTCCTTAGTGCCAAATATGGTATATTATGAATTTTGTGAATATACTATATCTATCACTTAGAAATGTAGAGGGTTGGATGAGTTGAAAGAGATATTAGACAGCTCCATATACCAAGTAGGGTGCCAACAGCTAGAAAGAGGAGGTGTCAGAGGATGTGGAAGATGTTTCATATTTGGATGAGGGGGAGGTCACATAGGTTCAATTCGATGTTACAATTGTAATGATATTGGACACCTCACATGATATTACCTTTACCTAAGAGATCACAGTGTACCTACTTTCATAAAAACACTCATATTGTTGAAGAATGCCGATAAATGATTGCAAATTGGGAAGATAATACAGGATGACCAGTTAATTTAATTAATATGAATTGTGAGAGGACTGTAGCTTAGCAATATTTGTTGTTACCTAGGAGGAGCAATAACTAGATCAAACCAATGCAGATCCAATTACCTAGGAATAAGAAAAGAAGCCCCAAGAGAGACTAAGGAAATCCTAATTCAACTTAAAGAAATTTAATGTGATGTCGTCGAAATGTTTAAATGAATTCCAACGCCACCATATAGGGACAAGGTAGTACCATCCCACCTATAAACAAGGAATGGCATGATGATAAATGGTGGAAGATAATTGTGTACTAACAATGTATAAGATTCTATTTCTTTGTGGTTTAAAAAAATATTTTGGAGGATTAAAGTGACACCTATATGTTGTTGAAAACAATTCATGAAATGTATGGTACCCCACTACCATATAAATTTATGAGGAAATATGTACCCCACTACCATAGAAATCTATGAGGAAATATGTACCCCACTACTGGAAAGAACAATTTAGGTTGTGCAGAAGCAAAGAAGGGAGAGGACTGGTCAAGAATTCTGTCTAGATGTGCAAGTCCATGGCTATGATATCAATAATTTTATGCTAGATATTTGTTTCAATATGAATATACTCCCAAAGAATTCTTGGGAATTAATGGGTTGTCCTTCCCTTGTTTACTTCCTTATTTAGTTGAGAATGGAGAACTAGTACCACATCTTCTAGATTAGCCAGGTGGAGAGTGTCCAATTTGATTTAGCAGGTGTCAAAACCTTTACCGATTTTGAATTAATTGAGATTATGGGAAGAGCTGATCCTTATCCAATGTTATTGGGAATAGACCGAGGTTATGATAACTATGGATTGATTGAATTGAATAATATGAAAATTACCTTCAAAGATGACTATATGAAGGTTTCAAAACCCTTGGAACCACATCAAGGACCCCAATACACTAAGCCATTTCCTGATAACATGGAGACATATGTTTTGGATAACATATACTCCTTGACAACACGAAATAGGGCAGATTATGTGAACCCAATAATAGAAGGTTCGATGAGCTGGAGAAGCATTCACTCTTTTGATAGTGATTCTAAAAAATCTTGGGATACTTAACAGAATAAATGACATGAGATCTCTTCCTGACATTGCACAATGATAAAATCAGTTTGATGGATTGCAGTATAAGTGAACGCTCCACCAGAGTATGATGGCATAAATGAATTACATGGAATAATTAGGGAAATGGATTCCTTACGGAAACACATTCTTGCATTGTGAATTTAATAACCCAAAAATTCATAAAAATTTAAAAATTTTCTTGTAACATAAAATGTTCAAGGCTGTCACTGCCTAAGAACCAATAACTGGTAGCGGTTACTCAAAAAATAGTATTTATAATTGAGCATTGTAATTCTTTAGTTCTATATAATTTATTTGTTTATCTTTGAAGTACTATGTTATGGATGTTAAATTCAGCAGTTTATGTTTTAAAAAGGACAGGAAAGAAAACTACATCAAATCTTGATACTAAGTGTGTTTTTAGTGTCTTCTAACAAGTAGGAAAGACCTTAGTTGAGATCAGGGCTTACTTAGCTTACAGCTAACGTAGTGAAGTGATGCTTCTTTTACAGGTTCTATACAGGTAAGCAGTTTTGTTACCAGTAATTCTAGATCGAGAATATCACTCAACTAAAATAGGATAAAATGCTAGTTAAATTGTTTGTTTTGCAGCTTGACCTTGTAAGAGGTATTGTTGGTATATCTATTGTTAGAAACTTGCATAAATGTTTGTAAAAACACTATTGTAGAAGAATGGGTTTAGTTCAGTTATGCTTACCACCACAGTACTTGTTCCATTACTTTTCTTTTTGTGTTTTTAGTTATAGACTTGTATTTTATTTTAGATGGTGCATCTAATGGACAGATCTACTTCTGGCATTAAGAGCATAGTAACCTAAGAAGTATATAAACTAAAACATATGTTAAACATACTTGTGACCAAAACTACATATTTATCGCTAGTGTTTGGTATAAAGTACTATTTATATTTATTCAAGTTCTTTCCAAAACTTTAATTATTCTATTCTAATGATTCTCCTTAATCAAGTATTTGTATTTAATTTTCTTGTGTATGAAATCTCATTTTATATGAGTTTTTTTGTTTGTTGACAATGCATATATTTATAATTTTAAATCCCTGATTATACTAAGTCCTAGCTCAAGGATCTCTATGGTTAAGTATTTCTATATAATGTTGGCTCACCCTCCATTGTTTGTATATTACTAATACCAATAGTAAACATTATGTAAAATGAGGAGAATATAGATATGCAAAAGTTAAAGTTAAAGTTATGCATAAGACCCTAGTGTATATGAATACCTCTAGACCACAAAGTCTTTGGTTTATAAAATAAACAAAGAAAACAAACAAGGATAATGATACCAAGCAATAATACCTTAAGGTTTTGACTTTTAAACAAATATTTGTGCAGGTTAATGAGATTCCAAACTATAGCATGAAACCCATGATTTGCAAATAATTTGGTGGACACGTGGTTGGTGTTCAATGATTTGGTTTTGTTGACCTTGAGGTGCCATATAAAAATTGTTCCAAACCCTAAAAAATCACATTTTGTTTGTCTCTGTTGTGGGGTGGTCGAGCTCTGAGCTCATGGCCGCTAGGCTTGTTGCCAACCCTCCAATTGTTTGCACACAGGCCTTTCGTAAGCCACCAAGTTCTTCTGCAAGTTTAGTTTTTTTACACGGCCATTGTTTTCTTCTGTGTATGTGCTTTTCATACCCATTACCATAACGTTGTAGGTGCTTATCCTCATCGTTACCTAGCCTCTGCAAGTTTGTCCTTCCTGCTCTGGTGCAATAAAAATTAGCACAGTGGCTTGCTGATATCGAAGGATGGTTTTGACTATCGAATAGAGTGTTGAAGGTTTAGCTGTCTTCACCACCTTTTTTACTATGTGAGTTTTGTACTCTATGAGTGCTTTTAACCATACACAGTGTGAAGAGTGTTGTTTGAAAATAGTGAGCTAGATTCTTGGTTTTACTGCTTGATTCCCGTCGTGGATTTATTCTTACCTCATCATGGCTTGGGACTTCACACCTGAACATTGAAACTGCATTTTCTTCTGACAATGCTCCATTTCAACTCGTGGTACTAACAAAGGAGGCTTGGGTTGGCTTTCCATGTCCAAACAGCTGCACAACTCTGTAGGGTAAGAAATGAATTTGTTTAAATCCTTTTTGCACAATTTAAAATTATTATTTGATGAAATATATGTATCTAACATACTCGGGTTTTCTCTGTATAGGCTCTCAAGACCCGAGCTCGGTTTTGAAGGACTCCACCAACAAGCTTCCATGAAGGCATCCACCCCGGTAATCCTCGGTTTCACCTAGGGTTCTCTTGCATGATTTGTAAGGCATATTAAGATGTTACTACCATGTTTTGTTGGTTACTTGTTCAGTCGTGGCTACTAGATACTCTGTTTGTTTTTCATGCCTTAATGGATGTTTTGTAGTGAAAGGATTTGGGGCTTCCATAGTCATGACTTAATGAGTTAATTTTTGAGCCTTTTTGGCCATGGTTAATTTTTAGTAATGTTGTTTGATATCGGATTTAAGTTGTGACTCCATTTGAATAGGATATTGGGCCATTATTAAAGGATTTGGTTAAGTTTTTAAACACCCTAAAGGTTGTTCTTACGAAACTTCTTTTTGGAAGGGTTTTTATAGCTGATACAGATGTTTGGTTTTTAAGTGAACTTTGTTTGAATGTAGATACTTTTACTCAGGATTTTAAGCCTTGACTGGTGACGTAAAAGGCTGTAGGACGAGACTATGTCTGTTCAGTTTTGTTTTTTATATTAAAAGAATTCTTACAGCTTAAAGCTGAATTAACAATATCTCTGTTTGGTTAATATTTATATATTGTTTTTATGTTAGCTATTTTTATTGTTATTTACCTTTCGATGGTTTAGGGTTAAGTATATTATTAATTAATTTTGTTTTCTCTTCAAAAGAATTATGATTTGAGAATCTTTTGACAGTGGAATGCTTCGATAGTAACATATTATTGATTTGGAAATGATTTCTGGAAATAAAATAGAGAAACAAACTTGATTGAATAAATTTACCTCTTTTCTGTACTTGTAGAAAATACTGTTAGGTTTTGATATTTATAAATTGTGAATTTACTTTATTATGAAATGATTAGTTCTTTTACAAACCCTAAATCTTTTTTAAATATTTATAGAGTTAGTTTTCATTTTCCTGTTAAACCCTAGTTTGCATTTTCACTTAGGTGTATTAATAGGGTAACTATTTAACCTTATAAACTGCCTTTGTTAAGTTAAACTAAATCTTAATAGTTTTACTATTTCTATATTATCTATTTATGTTAATATATTAGATTTTATGGTATAGAATTTTTGTGGTTTTATTGTGTAAAATATTACACAGACCAGTGTGTAATATCTAGGCTTCTTCCTCTATCTCTATTTAATTTTTTAAAGTACTTTAAATAAATAAAAATACAAAATAAATCCTATAAACAATTTGTAAAGAAATCCTATAGAATATAACCATTTCAACTGCATACATACTTTATTCGAATCCATTATTTGAAAGTAAATTATCTTGCTGTACTAGAGTATGACCTTGCAAAAGGTGTGGAAAAATACAATTTAGGTATTTTTTATATCTATCAATTAACTCATAATTTCTCTACTTATTTACCCTAATCTAGTTAGTTCAGAACTTACTATCTTTCACATGATATGCATTTCTTCTAACTATCCCTAACAAAAATTCAACAGAAAATGCTATATCATTGATAAATCTTAAACTTTCTAGATACAGTAAAGAATTAAATGACTGAACTAAACAAGTAAAACCTGGAAGTATAGATGAGGTGACAATAGCTTAAGAAACATGTTCATCCCAACCAACTCCTAGAGAATATCTAGAATGCAATTCTCAGGACCCTTGAGCTTGTCTCCTGGTCCACCTAGTAGAAGTACTTGGTGAGAGATGTAGTCTAGAAATCCTCTGCAACTCCACTGAGTGTTCAGCAGTAACTCAGTTATGCTTGCAGCAGTATGAAATTAGATTAGAATAATTGCATTAGTTTAGGTCTTCAGAACTTATCCACTCAAACTTACTTCAGCTAGTGCCCTCCATCGAATTCTCTTGTGCACTTAATTCACTCAGAATGATCACAAATCCAGAATGAGAAGCCTCAGTTGTCTTCAATGGGAAGTTTTATTAGCATGCCTAGGTCTTTTGGGTCAGTTTTTACTTAATGATCCACCATCTCTTGTTCCACTTTCTTGGGGAATCTTGAACACAAAAATAGGGAAGTTTCCACCTGCAATAGCTAGAAGTAGTTTGAGGATGCTGCCACATGTCAATCTACTCTCAACCCAACCTCCTCCATCAAGTGACCAGTAAAACACTCATTTGACATATTCTCCCTAAGCTGTTGTCTCATATTTCATTTATTTATTCATAAAATATTATGAAATTACATTAAATTATCCTTGATCCCACTTGGTCATTAATTACAAACTTTACATAAAATGTAACATAATGTTTCTTAAGACATAAAAGTGTTTTGCAAATTGGGGCATGTGACAGTGAAAGAATATCGTATGGATATCTTGGATACAACACTAAAAGGAACTCCCACAATATAGCGGAAAACACACGAGGATGATTTACTTGATTGGAGTACCACCCAACTATCATTAATGATCAAGTTTAAACCTTCCAAGCATGCTAACAGAGTGGCATACATTTACATGGGAGAGACAAATCCCTATGCTCACATTGATCAATGAGAACATTAGTGGGGAATAGATGGATTTCAACCATAATTTTGGGTCCATCAATTCTTCCATGAATTAGGAAATAATCCTAAGGATCGGTACTTGCATGAGGAAACAAGACGACAAAATGAGAGTTGGAAGAAGATACACACAAAATTTTGCCAAGACTTTTCATTTTCTGCAAACAAATATTTGGCAATAAAAGAGCTGACAATAATATGAGGAGTATTATTCACAGATCAAGTGCAAAATGTGGGAAAATATTATATATATGTCTTTCCCATAAAGAAATTCCAAACTTTACCATCGCTTTCTCAAGAGAATTCAGACCTGGATGATTTAGAACACTTGTGACATTTAACTTTTAAGGAGTATGAGGGGTCTCACTAAGTACAATAGATAAAAATTGAAGAATCTAGAGTACTTTATACACAACCTATGAAACCTGATGAAGATAATATTGGCACTAAATATAACCCAAATATGGTAACTATAAGAGACTATAGGGACAAACAAACTGTATCTGAGATAAGCTCATTGTTGAAGGAATATGACGATTTGTTTACACAAAATCTTATGGAACTAAATGGGATCCAAGAATGTCCAAGGGAAATGAAGATTGTACTGAAACTAGATTCCAAACCAGTAAAGCATCAACCATACAATTTGAATCCTTGATTGAAGCAAAAGGTGAAAAAAATTGATCGAATGTTAAGCGTTGGTTTAAATTTTCCAGTATATGAATCAAACTGGACCAGCCGGATAGTAATTCAAAGAAAAAATGATATAGATGACATCCAAGTTTATGTTGATTACTGTAATCTGAATGTTACATGTGTCAATTATCGATACAAAACACCCTTTAGTGATGAAATCTTAGACCAAGTGGTAGGGAATGAGTCATACTCCTTCATAGATTTTTTTTTTAGGTTACCAGTAGGTTAGAATTGCAGAATAAGACAAGAAGAAGACAACGCTTAGAATATAATGGGGCTCAATCGCTTATGATGTCATGCCATTTGGATCAAAGCATGCACCTATTTTTTTCTCAAGGATTGTAATTACAACTTTCAAGAAGTTTATTCATAATTTTTTGAAGGTTTACTTCGACAATTGGACAATTTACAACTTGCCTAAAGATTGTGTTATATTACTTTGACTAATGTTGGATTGTTTCCAAAAAATGTAGATATCTTTGAACTTGGGAAAATGCATCTTCTGTGTTCCTTTTGCAAATTTTTTGGGATACATTGTTTATAACGATGGGGTCTTGGTAGATCTTGAAATAATTGTTGTTATTGTGAGTCTCTAGGAACCTACATCATTAAAGTAGTTGCGATCCACCTTGGGACATACATGTAACTATAGAATATTTATCCGCAACTACGCTTCCATCACCACTCCATTATAACAATTGTTGAAGAAAGCCAAATATTTTAAGTGGAATGAGGACTATGAAAAGGCCTTCGCAATTTGGAAATACAAGATGGTAAACACTTCAATATTGGATTTCCTTGATTAAAAAAGGAATTCCATGTACATGTTAATGCATTAGGTATTTTCCTTGACTCTTTATTGTCTCAACCAAAGAAGGAGAGATGGATCACCTAGTGTTTTCACCAATAGAAAATTATCTCAGGATGAACGCAATTACACAACGGAAAAACAAGAAGGATTATAAATGATTTACGCCCTATAGGAACTCCACCACTATCTATTGGGATCACACTTCAATTTTTTCACAGATCATTTATCTCTCAAGTACCTAGTAAATAAGCCCATTCTAGAAGGCCATATTTGCAGATGGTTGCTCCTATTTCAGGAAATCTCTTTTGAGATAATAATCAAACTAATAAAACACAACTATGGACTTGATCACCTATCGTGAAGAGAAAAAGGGGAAGCTAAAATACTCGTTGATGATTAAATACTAGATGTAGCTTTGTTTATGGTGGAATCTATTCCAGATCATTTAGAATAAATCACATTATTTATCATAACCAAAAAAAAACCCGATGATTATTCTACAACACATAAACACCACTTAGTCATATGAGCTATGGAATACCAATTTCTTGCAAGCAAAATCTACAAGTTGGGAATTGATGGAGTTTTTTTGTCGATGTATATTGGACCATGAACAACTAGGCACTTATGGGAATTCCACACTGGTGTTCTGAGTGGCCATGTTGGTAGAAAATCCATGGAAAGGAAGATAGTCCAAGCTAGAGTGTGGTGACCCATGATGTTCAAATATGCTAAATAATATACTAGAAAATGTGATGTCTTCCAACAAGATGGTAAAATGTCTTGATAAGATGAACTTCCACTCTAACCAATACAAGTCTTGCACCCATTTGAAAAATAGGAAGTTGATATTGTGAGACAGACCATTCCACTTCGAAACATTCTAAATATCGCTATATCATTACTACAATAGAATACCTAACGAGATGGGACAAAACAACACTAGTCCAAGATTGCTCTGTAAAGACTCTAGCTTAGTACATTTATGAAAGTATCATCACTTGGTTTATTTGTCCCATAATCCTTACAAGTGATGAAGGTACTCACTTCCTTAATACCACTATTGAGGTGCCAACAAATAATTTCTTGATACAACACCACAAAAGTAGTCTGTATCATCCACAAGAAAATGGAGCGGTAGAATCCTTCAAAAAAATTCTATAGAATATAGTAAGTGACCCTAACAAAAGTAGGTTCCACAAACCTGGATGATGATAGGATTCTAGCTGTGTTATGGGCATACAAGACCACTATAATGAAACTTTAAAAATAAACTTTGTTCCAGTTGGTATATGGAAAAGAACTAGTAGTTCCAATGGAATTTATGGTTCCAAGCTTGTGCATTGCACATGCAACACATATGGAAGAGGAATATTATGTTGCAGGATGACTTGAATAACTAATAGAACTAGAAGAATCATGCTTCTTAGATGAATATCACACAACAATTGAGAGGGAATGATAGAAGGCCTAGCATGATCAAAATATCAATCATAAACAATTTAACCAAGGAGACCAAGTTTTATTCTATGACAACAAATTCATGAAACATCCATGCAAACTTTAGATGCATTGGTCGGGATGTTTAATTGTTGTGGAAATAAAATATTTAGTATTTTTTAAGTTAGTGTAACTCAATAGTATTCTCCATCTAGGTTGGGTGAATGATGCACACCTAAATATCTAAGTTTTTTCTCAGTGATTACGCAAGATGTCACTCCTGTAACTGAGAGTAAGTTGGTTAGGAGTTAGGTTTCCAATCTTGTGATTTTTTGAATTTCTCAGTTTTAGTCATTCATTTTAGTCTATTTGTTTCTTAGTTAGTTTGCACCATTGTGGTTGGGGGGACCCACTAGTTTAAGTTAGTCTTCCACAACTACCATGTTGCATCAATCAACCTTGTCCTTTCATCATTAAAGAGTCATTACAACCAAAATTGGCTATATCGAATCTTTCCCATGTGAAACTATCATTTGATTTCTATATTTAACAAAAAAATCATTTTGATACTCTATCACCCCATGTACAAAGCACCAAATGTGGCTGCTTCACAATCACATCCATATATATGACTGCATCACTCAACAATCCTTCTCATGAATTCTTATGTCATTTTGTATCCCAAACAATTATGCCTTAATTAGACAACACAAGATTAAGCTCATGTAGATATCATACTTGTGATCTCCAACTATAACTAGATTTATGACTCATTATTTGTCCATCCAATCCGCACAACATAAAACACCACCTTGCAATCATTGTGCATATTTATAACAGAACACATCCCCCCACTAGTCCATTATACTATTATGATAATCTCATCCTTGTGTCCCACCCTATGATCACCATGAATATAGTTCCCCCATCCCTTATGCTTACCCATGTCCTATTGTATGAATCCCTTTATACTGCAAATCAAATCCTCTTTGTCCCCTTGATTTCCACTTAGTCGATCATTTTGAACCATGAAAATTCATTGTCTTGACAAAATAATATTTTGATGATTAAGGCTATGAAAGAGCTCTTAACCTTGCCATTGAGAGATCTAGGAAACTCAAAATTGGTGATTATGTCTATCACCTACACTAGTGTTTATGATGTGTCTCACTTTCTTAGTCTCCTTGATGCTATGGCCGACCAATTCAATTTCTCTAAGAGTTTGGACTCTATTTGAAAGAGAGACCACATTATAAGAAGTGTTATTAGAGATGGAGATTTAGAATACCAAATGGCACTAGTCAGCTTCGCTCCCTATAACACCACAACTATGAGACACACATCCTTTATTGAAGGAATTACTCTTATTTTTAATACTAAGATACAAAAACATAGATTCTCAACAAAGATTCTTTGTAACAAATTATATTTAAGATAGATTTGGATCCTTCGGTTGAAAACCTGTGAAAAATGATGCACAAGATTCAGGAACATAACCAAGTTGACTCAAGGGAGATTCAACACATGTGGTTTGGGCCTATTGGATCCTTTATTTTTGGAAAGTTCCTTAATGGTAGCATGGGGTAAAGTGGCAAAATTTGTGGAATTCCCTAATGGACACAATGATTTTGGGTCCATCCCCACGACTATTTAAATAAACATGAGGCAATTGGAGGAGATAAAAGAAGTAGAAGAAAAAATAGAGAGAAATAAGAGGGAGAGAATTATTGAATATGAGAAATAGATTAAAGACCAAGCCGCTAAAGAACAATGATAAATATTAGTCTGTCTATCTAGGATTTGGACAATGTAACTAGGATATGGGTTTTCTGTTCTATGTAATACCGTGACAGGTGATTTTTAAAATGATGATTTAATGCCACAGAGATAGAATGCAACAAACATTTGCTCATAGTATAAATGAAATATCCCCCCCCCCCTCTAAATTTTCTATGTATGAATGGTTTATATTCTGGTTACTATCTAATGGAGAGATCATATTTCTATTTCGTATGTGCATAGTGTGATTAATGGAACTTTGTTTTGATAATATGATGATAAACATTATTGCGGTATGAATATCGTGAACAGTCATAGGCTTATCCTTCTAGTTAAACTTTCATATCTCACACAAGTCTTGGATGTGCTTTGGGTGAGGCCTTCTCCTTCAGGGGATTGAAAATGCTAACACTGTAGACTATGATGGTGCTTTTTTTTGTCCCTTGCATAAGAACCCAATCTTTATTTTGCACCAACAATTCCTCTTAAAAGTTTGAGAAAAACACATGTGCACTCATATATGTGTTTTGGGTGGTTAGATTTCGTTTCCAGTCCACATGGAATCAGTTACACCCAACCCAACTCCCTATATCACTTTTCTCAAGAATAAAAACAAGTCCTAAACTTGATGGAGGGGACCAGTACCATCATTGTACTAATATGCTGGAGGATTGGAATTTGAGTGCCCTAGGATTTGATATTGCATATCCCCTTAAAGCTCTCTTAACCCGAGCTTATCTTCTCTCTATAATGAGTGGAGGTTTTCACTTGCTATGATCGACCTCTTTTATTGCAAGAGAAAGAAAGATAGTTGAATGAATACCTATTAGTGGCTCGAGCATGTGCAATCTAGGATGGTGAAGGAGGTGTTGCATCAAGAACTAATGTGATACATGATTATTTTTTGTTGTCTCTTTATTTTACATATAATATCACTCTTCTTTCCATCCCCCAAAATAATATTGTTCATTTTATGGTTGTTGAATGTGTAGTATTTTGGAAAGAATTGATTCTATCCTTAGTAATAAATTTGCTTAATTGATCATATGTTCAATGTTTACTTTTTATTTTTCATTAAAATATCCATTCAATGAAGGCATGCTTAGCTGTTTTACTTGCAATTCTAAGAGATCATTGGTTCAAGTGAAGGATGCAACTTGTAGTATGAAGGACTCAAGTCGGATACAATCGCGGTAATTTGGGTAGGTCCTCACCTTTCTCTTCAATGAATTTATGGTTGATTAACTATAGATTTCTCAAATTGTAACCATATGAATTTAAAGCATTAGGGCTTGTTGAGCCACACTTTGTAGAAAATTAGAGTACTCTATCTTTCATTGATTTTTTTAGTAACCTTGACCATAGTTACTGGGATAGTCTTTCCCACAACAATTTCTACAAAGGGTTTGATGAAATCTATTATGCAATGGTCAAATATTTACAATGGTAAGATTAGGCATTGCAATCTTTGTTTTGAGGTTTAATTCTCTCCTTCTAGCATTGTCAAAACTTCCTAATATTCTTGAATAAAATTTGAATATGTGGAATACCATTGTGTTACACATAATATCATAATATCTTCTCTGTTGTTATGTTAGATAAAAAATCCTTGTACCTCTCCGTTATAGTATTCTTCAATCAATATTTTCAAGGGATGAACACACACACAATTTAAATCCTAGTATTTTTATGTACTAGCCTTCTTTATAGTAGTTGCTTTGCCTTCCGACCAATCACATAATCAGAATCCTTATTTGGCCTCTTTTCGAGGAAATCCATTTCATAGGTAATATAATATAAACTCTAATGCATGGTGTATTCATAGGTAATATAATAACAAATTTTGAACGTAGAATTTCATTTCCATATCGATATGGGTTTTCTTTTGGAACTCAAAGCCTTCATTTTGAGCTTGTAATTGATTGTTTTTTTTAATGATTTCCATTTCCTACGGAGCTCAGAGCCAACGACGATCAATTACATCCTTGAAATCACATTTGCGACATCTCTAGAACGTCTTCATCTCGAGGTATCTCTCTTTTTAAAATGAGAGTCACCTCCATACTTTTCACCTTTACCTTTCAGGGAAAGGAAAATTAAAATACTTTGGATGATATGTTTTACCTAGAGGAGTGAAAATCTATTACTTGGCATTGAAAAATGAAAAAACAATAAAGAATCACTCATATAAAGAATTTTTGTTTTATTCATTTCTTAATTGGTCGAATTCCATTAGGCTGACGATTTGGTAGGGTAAAGTTAGTTTAAAAATATANAAAAACTATACTACCCATGTAATATGTTGTTTCACAATGATAAATTTATTTTCAAGAACTAATTAAGATAGATTTACATTCAAAGATTGAATGCATTAAGAATTAACAATGAATTTCAAATATTTTAATATGATTGAACTAAAGTCATTCTTTAACCATTTTAATATGATTGAACTAAAGTCATTCTTTAACCATCAAGACCAATAATTTAATAATGTATATTAAAATATGTAAAAATATGTTTATATTTTATTCAATTTAAATAATATAGGTTTAATATAAACTTAAATTAACAATATAAATAATTTTAAATTTAAACTAATACTCTATATTAAATTTAAATTTAAGTAGCGGGTAGTCCATAATATAAATACCTATTATAATATAAATATTATTTATTTATATATATAAGATTTAAAGTCATTTATATTATTAATTTAAATTTAATATAAAAGATTTAAAGTTATAATTTGTATTATAGCAGGTAGTCCATAACTTCATGGTTGCATAATATAGCAAGTAGTCTATAACTTTGTCTCATGGATGTGTCATGAAGCTTTCTTCAACCCTTCTACATGCACATGGAAGAGTTTGTTATATTCAAGAAACCTTAGTTTTGTTGCATTAACGATCTTGTCCTTCAATGTTGTAAATGTTGTAAATCCTAGTTGATATTCTTCCATCCATTTGAATGGTGTTTTAAGCTTTTTATGTAGTTTCCATTAGATAAGGGATTCTAACATGTTATTTGACAATTTTTCTATAATACATGGTGATGCAACTATATACCATGCTTCTCAAAGTGCATAACTAGTATTGGAAGAAATAGTTATTAATTAATAAAACATAACATAAATAACACTTTTCTTGAGCCAAAATCAAATACATTTATTATTTAACAAGGCTATAACCATATACATTACACAAAGGAAATATCTCTCTTTTTACATGTCTCTGGACTCAATGACTATTATATGTTATCTTGGTTGTCTTTCATCCAAGGCCCAAAAGCTACAATTGCATGAAATTTCAAAGATTTAAATGATGTGGTTTCATTATGATCAAAATTATTTAATTTCAAATCCTTTCATTTTTGGATTTAACCAAGCAATTTTGTAATTAATTCCACTTCCATGAAACCATGAATCACTTCCCCACATTCTTACTATAAAATCCATGTTGCATCTTCCAAGTTTCTACCCTTCCACTTGACTAAATAATTTTTGTATTGGTTCTTTTTGTATTTTTTGAAATTCTCTATGAGAATATCCTCAAATTATTCTTTTTATTTAACCAAATTTGTAATTTATAGTTTGCAACATGTTTTGTTTATGTTTCCTTTTCAATTTCTTCATGATACACATTAAAATGTTCCATAATGAATTTTGGTGAGATATCCAATCCCTTAGGTATCTCATATTTTTATGATAGTAGGGAATCTTCTAGATGGTATTACAAAGTCACATCTTATTCAAATCAAACATATTATATCCTCCCTTGGCAACTTTTCCTTCTTCATATGAACAAACACCAAGGACCAAGTTTCCTTGTTCAAACTTCTTTACTCTAAGTTTCTCATTTTGTGTTTCTTTAACTTCAATCTACTTTGTTGTAATTGAATTCTTACCTGCTCATTATTAATATATATCATGAGCTTCGCAAATGACTTTGAATTTGCACTCCTCATGCTTGTGGATAATAAGCTCAACAAATTAGTCATTTCCTTGGGGGATCTCCCATGGACAATCTAAAGTGGAATATTACTAGAAAATCAATTCACTAAACTATGGAATACAAACTTAGCTTATGCCAAAATCAATTTTGATTTCCTTGGCTTCTCCCCAACTAAGTACAACAACAAATTCCCAAAACTTTTGCAACTTCCATTTTCCCATGAGTTTAGGGATAACATGCTACACTAAACTACAAATTATTTCCCATTTTCTCCACATTCACCTCAAAAAATGATCAAGAACAATGTTGTACCTATATGAAGTAACAATATTTGGAAAACCATGCAATTTCATCACTTCTTCAAAGAATAAAATCACATGCATGTAATCACTTGTCTTCTGGTAAGGAATGAAGTGAGCCATATTTGAAAATAAACCAATAACAACAAAAACTGAATCATTATCTCATTCCATCCTCAATAAACCAATAAAAAAATCCATGTTAAGATGTGCTCATATTCCTACTAGAATGGTCAATGGGGTGTACAATCAAGTGTTTTTGTTTATTTCCTTTGTAATTGTTAGAATGGGAAAATAACCCTTATCCACTTCACAGGATCACCAGGTGAAAATACCCAATTAGAACTTCCATCCTTAAGGTGAGCCTTGTGGTTTATAGTCTCTTAATTTAGTGTTCTTCTTCAATCACCCTTTCTCCTCATCAGATATTATCTTAGTGTTTGTTATAGTTTCCGCAAGTGCATGCAATTTCGTATTATCAAGAGAGGGTCATGCTTGTATTTTGTCATTGCTCATTGCTTATTGGTAGGACAATGATCACCCTTTCTATGATATAATGAGATTTGAGATGAATTGGGATTAATGCTAAGTTAATTTCCTACTTTCCTAGAGAGATAGAAAATATGTAGAGATAGAACATTTTGCAATCTACAATTTAATGGCGTTTGAACTAGTGTGTAGATTACAAAGAAATGAGCTCTTATTCAACATGAAATATTGAAAGGAAAGACCGTCTAAAATGTATGTTAGTAAGCTACCCAACTAATTTTTGTGACACCATCTTTGTGGAATCTTAGAGTTGTTACACTTCCTTGATTTTAGTGTGCAAGTTGGTAGGTTCTATGTAGTGCCACTAATAGTTATTCTAGTGTATCTTTTGAATAATTTTGTATAAGTTTGTACTTATGAGTTGGATTGTACCCCTACCTTTTTATTGTACCTACTGAAAGGAAATGTACAATCGTAATCTATATCGGTTGACTACATATTACTTTCTCTTTTGACCATAAATTTTTAACTTTTATCTATAGTTTTACAATGTTGCTGATTTTTTATATTTTCTTAAGATTTTTTGAATTGATTTAGGCATCATTCTATTGGTTGTCAACTTGAAGTGTTATTCTTGGATAATTGAGTTCAACACTAAAGTTTTCCTAAGTTTTTAATCGAGTTTTCCTAAGTTTTTAGTATGTTTTAGAGGGAGGCAGAAACCTTTGCTAAGTACAATTAATTCCACCTCCATAATCTCCACCACCAATGAGTATGTCACCACTTATGTAGTCTAGGTTTCCTAGAACTTGAAGCATCAAGTATTTTTGGCCACTTCCTTGATCACCACCTATTCCCATTTCCCACATCTTTCATTCATATCCCCATCTCCTTCACCATTCTCACTGTCTTCATGCTTTGCATATGAGGTCATGACATTTAACTTAACAATGATTGCAACTTGCTTACCAAAATTGCAAATTGCTATTGTAGGACACTTGCATGAATTGTTGTTGTCTCTAATAGATTCATATGGTAGGAACTAAGTGATGCATATTCCTTCTCGACACAATTCTTGTTGCCTCTAATAGATTCAGATGGTAGGAACTGAAGTGATGCATCCGGTTCTCGACACATTTTGTTGTCTTCCAAGTATCTGGAGCATACATGTAAAGTTCAAAGTTCAATTGCAGTGGACAATTACAATTTCCTTGAACATCCTTGAAATTAAAGTGGGACTAACGTAGGTTATTTTTCATTTCAATAAGATTGTATTTACCTTTCTCTGACAACTTTATTATAAATATGTTTGAAACTCAATATGAAGCAACTGCTCCTACATGGAAAAATCCCATAATCACAGATAATTTATTTTCATAGGATCAAGACTAATTAGCAACAACTCTACGCATGTCATTTCAATCACTATTGTAATAAACGAACCTACTTATTAACTTAGAAGACTTAACTATAGTTTTTCCTCTCAAATTCAATGGGTTTCGATCGTACCGATAAATATGTTGTCTGGAAAATTTAGGTATTGTTGGCCACTTTTCCTAACTCGCACGACCCAGGTTCTGCATAGCCCGTTAACCCAACAAACACCTGAGATACCATCCCAATAAGGAAAGCCCCATCGAAAACACCCGCAAAGTAGGAGTAGTCTCACTCAAGATATCTCTTCGATGGGTAACTGCTGGAACCATGTTTCCACGACTCGTCGAGGGATTATAGTCCCTTGGCGTGTGGTCAAGGAGAAAGACCAAGTCACAAGGATGGAGTCATTTACGCTGAGCTGTAGTGCACACCGCGTATATACTTTCTTAACTACTAACGACGCGGCATAGATTCAGCCTTAGTAATTTAAACATAGAGGGATACAATAGCAAGCTAACAGACATGTGCAATATAACAGATGCGCAACAACGATTGCGCTATAAACAGAAACTAATACTCAAAAGCTGTGCATAATAAACTATTCATGCATTCAGACTTCTATTGACAGTACGACATTCATTCAACCATGACAAGACTTACATCATAAACATAAACAACCATACACATTCAATCATCAACACATAGGAGAATTCACATGGAAACCCATTTGGGTAAAAACCACAAGGCGCTCTTCATCTGGCATGAGAAATATATGGCGCCTTCAGCCTGCATTTGACTGCATACTGTATTAGATCTAGATTTATGCTCAGACTCTTTCTTGCTCTCTGTCTTATTTCTCCTAACTACTGCTACCATCTACTGATATGTAGATGGCCTGGATCGACTTCTCTAGCATCTGCACCTCTCTAGTAGAACTTCCCTTCTACTGCAATACCTTCGACTGCATCCTGCAAACTTTTGACTAATATACCACTCTGATCTCACAACTTCCCTCTACCAACCAATCAAAATAAACTAAAAGTGATCTAAAAATCCACCCAAGAGTAAAATGAAAGCAACAAGTAACCCTCTAACTATTGAATCCATCCTATTTATACTATTTTACATGACCACATAGGGTCGATTGCATACAGGTAGTCTATTAACTGTCACAATCGGACACCTCCCAAGCTACAGCTATGGTGATCATTACTTAAAACGAGGCACAAACGACCTTACCTACAACATGTGTTCACTCGTGTGGCATCTGTCGACTTCAACACCCATGATTGTCTTGTTGCTTTCGGCTGTTAATTTTCACTTGTGATACTGTTTTACCCTGCAAGCCTCTTCCTTCCACATAGTTTCTCTTTTGCGCATGGTGACATATTTTGCACATATTCCTTCTTCTGCGTAGATTTCCTCTTCCGTGCAGTTTTATTTGTCTGCACATATTTCTTCTATACCTACCGCATGCTTCCTCTTCCTTGTTTATGCTTGCGCGATGGATTGATTCTTGCGCATTTCTTTGTTTGCACTTATTTCGGGTGCGCTATCTCCAGGACCAATAGGCCCCCAACACTCACATGTGGCTCATCCTGAGCCACTAAGCAATGGACATAGGAGGTGGCACAACATGCGTGGCCTTTTCTTTGTTTTTTTTTTCTTGGGCACCTTTCTCATGATTCCTCTCTTGCACGTTTTGTTACTTGTTTTTTTTTCTTGGCGGTGTTTCCTGCACCGCAGGATCATCCCATACTTAGAAAAACTGTTTATTTTTTTAGGTGACGAAACTGGAGTTATACAATTTCTTCATCGGCATCATCTGAAGAGTCTTTTTCTAGAAGTTTTTATTTTTCTTGCTCCGACTCTTCTTCATGTTGTTCTTCTTGGTCTTCTTCATATTCCTTTTCCTCTTCACCTTCTTTTTCCTCTTCTTCTTCCTTTTCCTCTTCTTGCACATCCTTTGGTGCATCTTCTAGTGTAGATTGTTCTGCACTTCCAACCTTCTGTTGGAATTGGCCAAAAATGGGAGTAAGCCTTTCTATCTCTTGGTGGGCTTCTTTTGCCTGCTACTCTAGTTCCTTTACTCGGTCGGAGCTAGGGTGTTCCAATGACTCATTGGCCATTTCATGCGTTAACTCATGGATTCTCTGACGGATAGGCTAAATTATCCATGTCACCCTTTTAGCTTCGGCTTGTTTCTTATTCATTTATTGGTTGTGCATGTATTCCTGCTCGTGTAGGGTTCTTGCCTTATCCTGGAGCTGCTTGAGCTCAGTGCCTTTGGCGATTTTATCCTTTGTTGGAAACTTCTTAATTGCTTCCCTTACCGCCAATACCTGTAGTTATTCTTGCCATGCCTGCTCGACAAGCTATTCCGTAGTCTCATCCTTGATGAGTTGCTCCCATACTGCAACAATTGTTTCCACTGCCTCTGTGCAGATCTTTTCGGCTTCCCTAAGTCAGCCAACAACTTGATATGTTGATTGTTGCATTTGTTGCATAACTTTGGGGGGGAGTGCTCGGCTGCTGGTTGGTCTTTAATTCCTGAACCCGTTTCTTCATATCCGCGACCAGTTTGGATAACCGCCTCATATTGTGCATAGGTTTTGCCTCGTCTTCTTCATCATCGTCTCACATTTCTGTGACTTCCTCCTTTATGGCTTCTTCCATTGAAGCCTGCCTCTACGCTTGTGCTTCCATGTATTTCTATTGCTGCTTGATGACTTATTTGCGCTTCTTTTCTCTCGTGGTTTCCTTGGATGCCTGATATGCAACCACATTTTCTTAGATTCTCACCTCTATAGCTGCAACATGCTGAATGGAATAGATTTGTGGCAATATCAGCTTAGCGAAATCCAAAGTTAATGTGTCCAAGCTATGGACACTTGTATCCTTTTCTGCTGCATATGTAGAAAATTCCTGCATAGACATTTCTATTCTCAAGGGTGGGAGTAGCATCGACATCAACAAAGTGTTTGATGGGTCTACACCATAGGTCTCAACCTGCACGGTGTCACACACTTCTGTGACTACCTTTGCCAGGTGGGTAACTTGCATAGTGAGCAAATTCATCCAATTGGTTTGCCGGTGTGTGATATCACCCAAGGTAGACTCAATTATTTCTGCAACTACATCCCTAAGAAGAGTCAGATCCTCTTATGCTATGCTAAGGACTTGGGGTCAATTAGCCCTCTGATTTTTCCTGTGTGGGATGTCCAAGGACACTGCATATTCCTCCATGGGCTCTTTGCCCTTTCTTTTCCTGCTTCTTTTGGTGCACACCTCCTCATCAGTATGGGTGTCTTCTTCACCATTGTTGGGCAGGTCTTGCTCTTATTCTTCTTCTTCTTCTTCTTCTTCTTCTTCTTCTTCTTGGGAATCATCCTGATGCTCCTGGGTGTTGGTATTGGCACGGTCCTGGGGTGGGTTCTCCTGCAGACCCCCCTTCTGCTCTTGTTGCTCCTTAGGAACCTCCACACTCTAGCCAATCCATTCTTTGGGAAAGTCTTTGATTTACCTCTCTATATTTGCATCTCTGATGATGAAGAAGGTCGAGAGTGTCTGCTTCTTGGGGTCATTGTGCAGATATAGGATGATGTTGTGCGGTCCCGTGTGGAAGTTAATGAATGGATACCTGACCATCATAGCAAGTTTCAGTCTATACTACTTGTGCACATTTTTTCTAAGTCTTTCTCCTTGGAGAAATAATTCAATCTTTGAATCCTTGCGCTTGCTGTCTTTATGGTCCCATAGGTTCAGGAACTTTGTGCCAAGGTACTCCACTGGGATTTCCATGGGTTTATAGTCTGGTGGAGGAGTCCAAGCTATGAAAGAGATTAGAATCAGAATCCATGAGTAGTGGAACTTCGCCAAGAGAAGTTCCTATGCGTTAACCGCGTCATCCATCAGTTCATTCAAGAGGAACTTGGACCAGTTAATGTGCACGAATTGTGCACATTGTTCTGCTAGCTCTATTGTTGTGGTAGTGCATTCAATAGGAATCATCTTGCATAGCAACTTACTGCATAATATTTTTGCTGTGGACCTTACAACAATGTCAATGATAGAGCTAATGAGGTATCTGTTTCTGCCACAGACAAGTTGGTACTTTCCCTTCATGTTATTCCTGTCTAATTTTCCCCCGTGCTTCTGCAAATACGGGGTTGGGTTGACTCCTCTCTGTAGGAGATCCGTGATGGCTGAGGTCATTTCGACTTTTACCTCATATGGCTTGTCAACCCAAAGGTAACCTCCATGGAAGCATACCAAAATTTGTTTGACATACATACCGACCGAGGCACTTCGGATGAAATGTGGCATAAGGATCAGGTTTAATATGCCTGACTACTCCAATCCACACGCCCAGTCCATTGTAGAAACTACGTCTGCATTCAGCGGTACATTGGGCATCGCAACCATGAATCGATTTCTTGCTATCTCCTTTGGATTCCTGGTATCATAGTATTCAAACTTCAAGTCCTAAAGTTTGGGGGTGATATCTAAGGTCAATGGGGTGCCTTCTGGAATGGTGGGATATTCCAGGTCATCTTGCATGTCCACTATCACTCTTGTTATGCCTAGGACCCTAGGAGACACATATGGGGGAAGCAAGTTATTTTCCTCATCGGTCAGCTCTGGGTCTGCTGGTGGTGGTGGAACCGGGTCGGCTTTGCGAGCCTTAGGTATCTTCACTGGGGGAGCAGACGAATTGGGGAGGTCTTCACTCGACAGACCACTGGGGGTATAAACTTGTGCTCCGGCCAGTTGTCCTGGTGGCTGGGTTGCAAGTACCTACATTTGCTGGCCTCTTGTTGGTGGCAGACGTCACAGCCTCGGAGATGCCTTCGGTCGAGCCTTCATCTTCTTCACCTTCTTGGTTGAATGACTTGGTTCAAGGACATAAGGCACTTCTAATATTGGGCAAGGTGAGGCTGGTGAAACAAATGAGTCTTCACTGTCACTGGATAGCTCAACAATCATGGGCTTCAACTCCGAGTTAGGGTTCTAGTTCACTCTAGAAGTTATTGGCTTAGTTGGCTCGGCTCTCTAGTTTCTTGGCTTTGCAATGCAATGTAAAAGTTACCACGACATAGGCGACTAATATTTATAGGTGATCGGGCATCCAGGCTATGACTAGATGCAACAATGGGGCATTTGATGGGGCACATGGGCTCATCCTTTGTTGCCTTTACTCGCACACTTAGGTTCAGTTATGTACTTATCAGGGAATTTATGGTTAATACGGCGGATGGGACCAAAAATAACACCGCCATTCTCCTTGGACTTTCCAAATTTAATGCTACTGAGCTATCGCAAGTGCCAAATATTTTGAATCCTCATGCATTTAATGGTCCATCGGTGTCTTCCAGTTGTCTTCCAGTGACCTCCAGTTGTCTCTTAGTTGATTTGTTGGTGGGTTTACAGCACATCATTCTTTAGCGCAACTTCCTTTTTTCGCGCCAAGTTGTGCTGTAGATGTTTCTTTCATCTCTTTCCTCCCTTGAGATCTGTTTTTTTGTTGCATGCCTCAGCCTTATGGGACCGCATTGTAGTCATCACGGTATGGTTTTAATTGGCTGCTATTGATCATACCCATAATCAGTGCTCCATCCAGCTTATGTGGTTTTACCGCACCTATGTCAGTAATGTGCGCAACCACATATGGGCCTGGCCAATTTGTTTTGAGCTTACCTGGGTGCTTGAAGAACTTGCTATCATACATTAGAACAAGTTCGCCAACCTTGAACTATTTTTTTATATGTGGCGGTCATGCCACACTTTTTGCCGCTGTTTTTCCATGTTTTGCTAGAAGCCCACAATGAAGCGTTCTTCCTCCATTTGAATCAGTTGTGTAAGTCTTTCTTTTACAACGTCGGTATCTGTCATTTCTGTTAGCGCAACAATTCATAGGCTTGGCACAATGTACTCCATGGGCATGACTACTTCTTGTCCATAGAATAAATGGAAGGGAGTGTGTCCAGTTAGTCATTTGCATGTGTTTCTATAAGCCCATAATATTGCTGAGACTTTCTGGTCCCAGTCATCTCTACGTGCATTACATACCTTGGTCAAGGCATTCTCAAGTATCTTGTTGAAGGCCTCAACAGTTCCATTTGATTGAGGATGGTAGGGTGTTGTCTTCTTGTGCTGGATTTGGAATTCTGCAGTTAAATCAACAATTATTTTATTTACAAAATGCGTAGCTTGGTTGTTGATAAGGATCTTTGGGCAACCAAACCTTGTTACTACATTTTCAAAAAGAAAATTTGTCGCAGTTCCTGCTGTGCAATCTTTCACAGGTGCTGCTTCTTCCCATCTTGTCAAGTAATATGTAGCAATTATAATATACCCACACTAGTTAGTTTCCCTGGCAGATTAATAGGGAGGACAAAATCCACTACCCATTTATCAAAGCCCTGCAGTGTAATTTGTGGCGCAAGTGGCATTTCATCACGTCGTGATGGTTTCCCTGTTATTTTACATTTATCATAGTCACGACAGTATTTCCTTATATCCATATGTACAGTTGGCCACCAGAGTCTAGCTTGCAAAATCTTGCGCACCATTTCCTTCCCGGCGTAGTGTCCTCCTGAGACATCTGCATGTGCTTCAACCATTACCCATTTCCTTTCATGAGCAGAGATGCATCTGTGCAATATTTCATATGGTCCCAACTCATAAAGTTGTCCCGCGATTAGCGTGTAGTATACGGCCTTGACAACTAGTTGTTTCTTTTTCCATTTCGTATAATCTTCAGGCGCATAGCCTATATTCAATAAGTGTATAATAGCATCAAATTCTTTATCGACAACATCGATAGCAAACAACCGTGCATCAGGAAAATTATCCTCTAAGCTGTTTGGTTCCTCACCACATTAAATGCGTGACAAGTGGTCTGGCCCAACATTCAGTCGGCATGGCTTTACAATGACTTCAAAATCAAATTCTTGAAATAGGAGGAGCCACCGACAGATCTTCCCCCCCAACACTGGCTTATTGACCAAGTACTTCAGCGCAGAATGATTGGTGAACATTTTGAAGTGTCCACCCAATAGATAATGTCTGAACTTTTGTAGCTCATAGACCATTGCAAGCCCTTCTCTTTCAGTTGTGGTATATTTTTTCTCTGCTGCTGATAGTTTCCTACTTGCAAATGCAATTGGGTGGTCAATTGCACCCTCTCCTGGTTGGGTTAATACTATACCAAGTGTAATTGATGATGCATCAACATGTACATAGAACTCCTTCTTCCAGTATGGGAATATTAATATTGGCACAATGTCCATTTTGTTCTTCAACTTATCCAGACATCCTTGACAGTCTTCATTCCACTCGAATTTGGATTCCTTCTTCAGTAGCTTCTCCATTGGCGAAGTTATCTCCACATAGACTCTTATGAATTTTCTATAATATCTAGTATGTCCCAATGTGGATCTGAGTTGCGTGACTGATGTGGGTTATGGCAAGTCTTGAATAATTTCCACCTTTGCAGGATCGACTAGGATCTCGTCGCAGCATACTACATGGCCTAGCAGTACACCAAATGGTGCGCAAAATATGCATTTTCTCAAATTCAGCACAATTTGATACTGGCGACACCTTTCCAGCATCATGCACAAATTCTCACTATGGTCTCTTACCAGACCAAAAACTGTCCAGTCATCAAAATATACTTCAAGAAACCTATGATTGAAATCTTTAAAAGCATAAATTACTATTCTAGAGAAGATAGTAGGGGCATTTTTTAAGACAAAGGGAATTACTGTGTATTGGTAGCATCGCCATTCTGTTACAAATGTTTTCTTGTGGTGGTCCTCTTGCGTAATTCTGACTTGATGGTAGCATGAGAATCCATCTGTGAATGAGTACATTTATTTTATGTCGACAGTCCCCAAGACTTCATCTGTAAATGGTGTTGGGAATGGATCATGTAAGAAGACATTGTTTTGCTTCCTAAGGTCGACAAAGATCTTGACCTCTCCTGTCGCCTTCTTGTCTTGAATCATTATAGGGCTTATCCACTTCGACTCTTCAACAGGTTCAATGATTCCTGCTTCTAGTATGTGATCCAATCCTGCTTTCACTTTTTATTTATAGCGCGGATTTAGTCTGGACAGGCACTGTTTTACCGGTCTTGTGTCAGGTTTGAGCAGAATTTTCATTTTGCCCAAATATCCTACTATCCCCTTCATTTCCTTGAAGTTCGTTGGCAATAGGTCCTGGAATTCATGTAGTAGATCAGTGATTTTGGCTACTGTCTCTTTGTCCCAATAATCTCAAATGTTAGCAAATTTCAGATTGTCCTCTGACCCAATGTTAACTTTCTTTATATTTAGCGGCTTGATGAACAACTCACTAGAAATGCTGCTTCCTTCTACTACGTGTGATCCTTTCGACTCTGGAATATTGATGTTAGTCGGATCATCCTCTGGGTCTCTGAAGAGGTTATAGCATGTCATCCAGTGTTGAAATTTCTCACAGCACTAGTGGGAGTGCGTAGTGCAGGGTTGAGAATATGCAACCTCCAGTGGGATCTCATCGAATATCTTCTCCTTAATAGTCTTCAGTGCAATATCAATTGATGGTTTGTCATCTGTGAACTGGAATGTGTATGTGAAATTCTACGCAACCTTTTCCCATTCTCTTGTTTCTTGGCATAGCTCCATAGATGCGTACTAGCCTCTAGGTGCCATTTCGAGAGTATGGATGAAGTGGTGAAACCACTCCTGGCGTGGGTAGTTAGAGAATGCTACGGAACGCTGCTCCAAGTGTTCAATAGGGTCTGATAACCCTGTATATCTTTGTGTCACAGTTGTGACCTTGTATCTGAACCTTAATTCTAGTATCCATCTACACTGCGGCCATTCAATTATTGAGCTTTTATGTGTACCCCACCATCATGCGGGTGTATAGTTTAGCACAAATTCCAGTGCATATAGTCGCTATGGCTTTGTTACTAATGATTGAAACTCAGTCAAGAATGTCGCCAAGTTAGGAAGTCCTTCATATGTAGGTAGCGACCGCGACTGAGTTCCCACTCGTCGGACCGACTTAGTTATCCTAACACATCTCCTCATAGAGACTTCATGTAATCGGTTCTTCTAGTTCTCAAGTGCCTCTCTTGAGTCTAATGTACATGAACTTGCGCATTTCCAACTCAGGTTACCATCCGAAGTAGGATTAATGTAATCCTCCCTAAGGGAAATGACATTATATATGTTATCAAGGAGATCACCTTGCCCTTCATTGAACACCGATTCAACGTATCTTCGTCCTTCCAGTGGATCGAGGGGCACAACTGCCCTCATCTCATCATATTCAAACGATAGGATCCTTCTTTTAAAGTTTATAATGGTTTGATTTCCCATCGCCCAATCGATCCCTAGCAGTGCATGATATGGGTTAGTATCATCTACTATATTGATGACCTTGAAGTTCACAAAAGTATGCAATCCTTCAATATACACTTGGACCTGACTCAATCTACCAATGCGCGGGACCTTTTCCTAATTAGCAATCCTTAATTGAATTGGGAACCATTCTAGGGGTGGCTTTCCCATTATTTCCCACGTCTGGCACGTTAAAATGTTAACATAGGATCCCAGGTCGAGGATGATATAGTCCAAGTCATAATCACCAATTTGTGCAGACATCCTGAGTTCACATCCCGTCTTGAACTTTGTCTTGACACTTTTAAACTTCTTTTCCGGTTGGTCTTCCTCTGAAAGAGTTTCTATAAGCACTTCCAACTCTGTAAGTGCATCCTTTTCCTGGATTAGCGCCAAACAACTTGATAGGAATGGTTTGAGATTACTAACCTTATCTGCACTCTTTCTTGCATACTGTTGTTCTAATATCTTTTGGAATCTCTCAGTCATATCTTTCACTTGGCCTGAGGTGGATGGTTTCTCCATTCATACAAGCTCTGGGTGTACATCCATGAATATGTGCTTCTCTTTTGAACATCAAGCGATGATTTATTTTGCATAGCGGGCCGTACCTGTGGTTGTGCTTGCGCTGTAGGCTCTGTCTGCATAGCTTGATCTGCACTCATCGCAGTAACTCCCCTTGTTATCACAAATACACTTGGTTCTCGTGGTTCTATTACTATCCTATGTATGTTGGCATTAGCATTCAGCTTGGGAGCATTCGAAGCAGGATTTGGTGCTGGGTTAGCTATCCCAACCATTCGATCTTTCCAGCTAGCGATAATTTTCGGACATTGCTCCACATTGTGCTCTTGTTTGAAATATGAGAAAGTATTCGTAGGTTCAAGGAAGTCTCTAGAAAAGTGGCCTTGCACTCCACAGTTGTAGCATACCATTGGCCCTCTTCCTCGACCAAATCCTCCTCCTCCTCGGCCCCTATAATTGCTACCCCCCCTCAACTGATGTTGATATGGTTTATACGAGGTCACATTCTGAAACTGCGGCTCCATCTGTAACTACTATGTAGGTTGAAACTGAGGCACAGCCTAAAAATGCTACGCAGGATGAAACTAAGGCACATCCTGGAACTGCGCTTGTGTCTGTTCAATCTTTATTTTCTCCTTAGTATTCATTAGATATGCATCTACTGTTTTCTCTCTCAAAAGTTGGTAGGCCCTACAATATTTTTCATCATGGCCTACATATCTACAAAATTTACAATACAAACTAGCTGGGGTACATACCATGTTGTGCAGGAACATGCAATCTACTTCGCGATGTCCCCTTGTTTGGCATATGTTGCACCAAGGCAGCCCCTGGGTACTCAATGGGTTTGACGCACCAGATGAGATGTAGTTCATGCAAGTCGGACAGTCATCTTTGGTATGTCCATTGGTTTGACATCGCGTGCACCAAAGATCTTCCTGCACCTCTTTTCCTCTTTTTATGTCTTGGAGTTGAATTGTCAGACTAGCCAATTGTGACTAAATATGTATCATTCCTGTGGTGCCATCTCCAATAGGTGAAGCCTCTAGCTTCTTTTCCAATTCCAGTGCCTCCGTTTGCATCGCAATCTTTTGCTGCATGATTGGTCCCCTAATGTATGGTAGTAGTGCGGAAATAAACCACTCTTTATGCTACATGTCTACATTTGGAAGCTTACTTTGGCCATCATCATTTTGAATCGCTGGTCAAAGTCCCATACTATTTCTACCGGAGCTTGTTTAATCTCCTTGATCTCGGTTATACAATGGGACTCATATTGTGGCTTTCTGAATTCTGAGATCATTGTGCATCAAATATCCTCAAGAGTCCTCTTTGGCTTCCCCAGTGGTACTACACAGTACTTCATATACCAATCCAATGCGTGGCCCCACACAGTCGTAATCATTTACACTTTCTGGATGTCATCATTGTTAATGAGGCATACTATCCATACCGCCTCGCAGAGGAACCAGTGCTGTTCTGGATCCTATGTTCCATTCCCATTGAATGTGGGTAGTCTAACATCTGTCCCCGCCATTAGGGTGGCATTGGGTTTGTTCACTAGATTCCCCATATTTCCTATATTTACTAGGGTCACTGATGGGCCTCCTTGCACACCAGTCCCGACACTAGGACTACTAGTATTTTCAATATTTTCAGGTGAGGAACTTCTAGGTCTCACTTAAAGTGATCTTCTTGGAATGTCATAGTCATGTCCTATCCTTGGCGCCTCTACAGACTCTTTCGATTATGCTCTCTCAGAAATTGGGCTATAATCCTCCTGTTTGTCATAGGACCCTTCGTCTAGGTGTGACTCACATCCATATTCACCTTCCTTGGGCAGGCTATAATTCCTCCTGCCTCCTACTACCTTCCTCCTCTTCCCTGACTAGAACCTCCTTCCGCTTCTTAAGAATTTAGTGTCCAAATCATCTTCTGAGCTTCCTGGGAACATTTTTGCTTACTACCTTCCATATTACTCCTAAAGTTTAACATGTCCCCTTCACATACTGCGCGATTCAATCACTGAGTTGTAAAATATCCTTTTCATAAAGGAGCATTTTAATACATAGGTTATCGACATAAGGAACCTTCCTCGAGGTCCTTGGAAAAAATTTCTTTCTGCCTTGCTATACGAGGTTATTGCTTCAACAACAAACTCAGTAACATATCCTTCTAATACACTATTAATCCAAAAATCAGCAGCTATGGAAATTAGGTTACTTACTTGCGTTACTTCTTGTGTTAATTGGTCGGTCCACTCAACTACTACTCTTCTATGGAAGTTAGTCTGCCAGGTTGCTAACTACGACAACCATTCTTGAAATATAATGGGAAATTCTGCGAATAAAATTACCCAGGTTCTGCGCAACCCGTCAACCCAACAAACCCCCGAGATACCGGCCCGACAGGGAAAGCCCCACCGAAAACACCCGCAAAGAAGGTGCAGTCTCACCCGAGATATCTCTTCCATGGGTAACTGCCGAAACCATGTTTTTGCAGTTCGTCGAGGGATTATAGTGCCTTGGAATGCGACCAAGGAGCTCTACCAAGTTGTGAGGATGGATCCATTTACGCCGAACTATAGTGCAAACCACACATATACTTTCTTAACTACCAATGGTGTGACACAAATTCATCATTTGTAATTTAAACATAGAGAGATACAATAGAAAGCTAACAGACAGACACAATATAACAGACGGGCAACAACGATTGCGCTGTGAACAAAAACTAATAGTCAAAAGCTGTGCATAATAACCTATTCATGCATTCGGACTTCTATTGATAGTATGGCATTCATTCAACCATGATAGGACTTACATCATAAACATAAGCAACCATACACATTCAATCATCAACACATGGGAGAATTCATGTGGAAACCCATCTAGGTAAAAATCACAAGGCGCTCTTCATTTGGAATGAGAAATATATGGTGCCTTCAGCTTGCATTTAACTGTAGAATGTCTTAGATCTAGCGTTCTGCTCAAACTCTTTCTTGCTCTCATGTTCTCTGTCTTATTTATCCTAACTAGTGCTACCATCTACTGATCCACACATGGCCTGGATCGACTTCTCTAGCATCTGCACCTCTCTAGCACAACTTCCCTTCTATTGCACTACCTCTGACTGCATCCTGCATATTTTTGACTAATCTACCACTCCGATCTCACAACTTCCCTCTACCAACCAATCAAAAGCAACTAAAAGTGATCTAACACACTACCCAAGAGTAAAATAGAAGCAACAAGTAACCCTCTAACTATTGAATCCCTCCTATTTATACTATTTTACATGACCATGTAGGGTCGACTGCATACAGGTAGTCTATTAACTGCCACCATCAACCGCCTCCCAGGCTACAACTGTGGCCATCATTATTGGATATGAGACACTAACGACCTTACTTACAACATGCATTCACTCGTGTGGCATATGCCAACTTAAGCTGAATTCAACACCCACGATCGTCCTGTCACTTTGGACCATTAATCTGCACTTTTACTACCGTTTTACCCTACAGGCCTCTTCCTTTTGCAGAGTTTCCCTTTTCCACATGGTGACATATTTTGTGCATATTCCTTCTTCTATGCAGATTTCCTCTTCCACGTAGTTTTCTTTGTCTGTGCATATTTCTTCTATACCTACTGCATGCTTCTTTTGCCTTGTTTGTGCTTGCATGGTGGATTGATTCTTGTGCATTTCTTCGTTTTTGCTTATTTTGTGTGTGCTTTCCCCAGGCCCAACAAGCATGACCATGCTATAATTGTGTTGCTGCTACAACTGCTTCCCCATTTTTTTTAATATTTATTTTACGACCCTCCTTTTAATTTGTTTAAAAGCATACTTAGATTAGTTTTATTACTCAAAGAATTTAACCCTTAAACACTTAGTTTTATGAAGGATTGAGCAAAGTAGGTTTTTGGCTAAGTAAAACTCAAATTTTTTCTCCGATATATCAAAGGAACTTGGAAATTTGAACCGATGTATCAGAGGCACTAAGCGAGATAATTCAACACTATTGGAAGGAAAAGGTTAAGTTCTTATCCTCTCGTTGTTTCAGGGGAACTTGGCGAGTGATACTGACATGGTCAGAATAAATTGACATGGTGATCTGATTGAATCAAAAGCACCAAAATTTTGGATCATTTCACCGAAATGGCCGACATTGAAACATTAAATTGACCATAAACATGAAATCGACAGGACACATCTAGTGATGGCAACCAGTTTCAGAGCAACTCAGAATGTGATGCCAAAACATTCGCAAGTCAAAATGAAGACTTAAAATGGGACACCGATAAGATCAGAGTACCTTGAGGAATGCCTCTAAAACAGTCAGCCTCATTGTTTTGTTGGAAGCGACCGAGACATAAAGTTTTACATACCAAACAACATTATGGTGCCAACAACCGCAATAATTACCCTACCTACCGCTTTTATGACTATGTTTGTTTCATTTTTTATAAATACGATGGGGGTTTTTGGGTTTCATTATCAAAAATTTCGTTTTCCACATTCACCAATTGTTGAAGGACAATTTCGCATCCCTGTTGTGCTCAACTACATTTCACAGCCTCTCAACCATTGACAGGTAGGTTCCCCGTACCTTATGAACTCATGATTGTTTAAAGTTGAATCTTTTAACTTCCTATTTCCTCAATCCTTGAATATTTTTTGTGGCCATGATTCATTCCTCGAAGGAATCTTGTGCCAATCAACTTGACTTTTATATTTTAAAACCCTTAGGTTCAACCAAAATTCACTAGAAAACTAGTTAATTATTTATGTTTCATGGAGGAAAAAAAAAGCATGATAGTGTTTTAAATCTCATGTGGTTAATGCAAGTCTAAGTACATTCTAGGCGGGAACCTTTTGAATTCAATATTTTTGTCTTTAGTTTGATTTCCCTTTTCCTTTTCATGATGAAGCTTTGTTTTGTAAAAATCATCTTTCTCCTTGTTGTGGTTTTTTTGGTTGCAATTTTTCATTTTCATTTTCTCTAGGGTAATTTTGTTTGAACTATTGTGGCTCCACCCTCTTTGGAGGTCTCATGTTCAGAATGTCTACTCATCTATGCCATAATAACATTTCGATAAGGGCGCATAGTGGGTATAAATACTAAAATCAAAATGGCTGGCCCTCACAATGGCAGGGCGGTCATTTTATTCTCAAGAATAGCATCCAACCATAAGTGATAGGTTCATGTTTTGGTATAATGAATTCTCATCCATTGTTCCCTTTATTTAGGCTTGGAAAACTTGTAGGACACTGGGGATCAATTCTTGTATCGAGTACCAGGATCCACACTTGGATTTGAGTCCCAACATCTAGTAAATGATCACCTGACGTTTATAGGGAAACGATATGAAAAGGTTAAAATAGAAAAATCCTTTTAATTGTGCTGATAAGGAATTACGTTTTTTACACTAATGCTAGGATTGGTTCAACTGTTCAGGTTGTGAATAACATTGGAACTTAACCTTACCTACTAGATGTAGTGATACAAAACTTTCCACTGAACAATGACCCTTAACTTAGTGCCAACTCAATGTGTATGGATGGAAAACGATGATGTAGGGAGAGAAGGTTATTTTAAGGAATCCGTTTATAAACCAGAAGCTTAAGGAGGGAGGAACACCTTTACACTAGTAAATTTTGGAGGTACAAGACCACCTTTATAGAGGGTGATTTATAGCCCATATGCCAGGGTTTTAGAAGAGAATCCCCCATCTCTAGGCCACCTTTTCCCCAGAAAATTGACCACCTGGGTGGGAACAGATCCATTTCGGGAGGAATATAGTTTTCTTTCCATCCCGAGACCAACACCCAATTTCAATCCCGATTTTAGGTCTTTCCATTTGAGATTCGATATCTTCTACTGAGATCATATCTCATCCATGCTCCACAATGCTCTCAACCTCCACTTATACTGGGACTTGGGTGAGGGAAGAGGAATTTGTAGAAGGTTAATTATTGGTGTTCTTCTTTTCAATGCAAGAGTGATATGCTAGAATAGGAGGAACCCATTAGATAGGACTATTATGCCATGGATTTATGATTGTATATTTTTTCTATCATTTTCAATACAAGGATGCTTTCCTTCCCATAAACTGATTGAAATTGTCATTTTGTAGAAGATATCATTGGCTATTTGTTTAAATCAATTGTATTATTACTAGTTCAATTCACTTCCCATTGTGCTTGCGTTCATGTATCACAGGTTCTGCCGAATTGGATTACCTCGCCATGAAGAGTGTGAAGACAAACTCTGAGACAAAGGATTTCCAAAATGACTAAGAAAGGTACCAAGATTAATGCTAAGGAAAGCGGAGCATATTCAGAGGTGGAGATTATTTTAGGCACTAGGACATAAACCATATTTGAAGACACAAAAGAAATAATAGGAATTTCCCCTGAATTCAAGTGGGAGGAATTGTTTCAAATGATTTGAGACCAGGACATCCTTGATGCAGGTATTGAGGAGATGGTTTTGTATCAGAATATAAGAAGGTCGGGAATTACCAAAGCAGCCACGCACCCATAACTCTTTCCTTGCTTAGAATTTATTGGGTGGATTCTACCACAAGATGGTTCCACTTCGAGAATCATTTCTGACATCAAGGAGGAGGATTTTTCCTCATTTAATCTAGCTCATATAGCAATGGATTATAATTAGTTACCTCCAGTCTAGGTCATGATGCCTGAATACTTGATCAAAGGTATAAACGTATACCCCTTGGAGTACGCTAAGAAAATGGTGGTACCAGGTAAAAAACTGAGACAAAAGGCGAGCAATAAATATGAATTTCAAAGATTAAGGAACCCATTTAGAATTATAGCTTTACTACTAAGCATGATTTTTGGCAAATCCGATCGGACTATTTACAATCTATATTGGGTGCCTTTGATTTACTACGTAGCCTTTCAGGGCACGGTCTTTAATTGGGAATACATAATCTCAGATAGCCTGTCATCATGTATTATAGCTGCATAGGGAGGTTTAACTCAAAGTAAGGAATAATTCTATATTTCTTCATACCTCATCGACTGCATATTGACTAGACACCCGTTTCCTAAGTTAGGGTGCATATGGTGTAGAGCTGAAAATCCAATCTGTGTGGCTTATCAAATCTTGTGGTCCCATCGATATGCAAGCTATTATAAGCTCATATGTGAAGAGTTACTCATACCCCTCTATTGGATGATTTTCCTTAAGGAACCAAACTTCCTATCTGAAAATGCAATGGCAGTCATAGGTGAGTATGGGGGCTACTACTTCTCACAAGAGGGAGCATACATCATAATGTATGGATGTTCCCGAGTTCCATCACTTTTTCTTAGATACACAACCGAATTTGTAGTTCACAAAGAAGTTGTAAGGAAAGTATTTATAAATGGGATTGGAAGCTACTTACATGATATGAAAAAATCCACTTTTCATCCATTTCCTTTCTGTATCGGAGCATATAAGTTTTCCAAGGTGAAAAGGGAAAAATATTTTGTAAGGGATCTAGAAACGTTCCATTTTGGAAAAAAGAGTTTTGCAAGGAATGGCCGTAAAAGGAATGTCGTTGAAAATTGCGCAATGGTTAAAATACATTTTGAATACATAGAATTATTCACAATGATGAATAAGTGTTTAGAAGAGAAAATAACATGACTGAATTAAACAACTTCTTTGCTCGAAAAAGAGGGGCCATCGGTAGAAAAGATAGCAGCATTACAATGGAAGTAAAGCTTCAGAGATATAAAGAAGATGCTATAAATTTTCAAATGGAAGAAGTAGAGAAAAGGATGAAAGAAGAAGCTGAGAACAATGAAGCATAGGAGTCCCAAAGGAAATAGGGGGAAGAGGAAAGATTACAAAAGGAGATCAAAGAGTGAGCACTAAGAGAAGTTGAGGAAGCAACAAAAGAGATTAAAAGGAAAGATGAAGAATATAAGATTAAGGAAGTTGTAGAAAAAGAGGAAACCCAAAATGATCCCATTGTCCCACAATACATAGAACCTCCTAGCACAACAAGTGAAACACTTATCGGTGGCCACATTCCTTTTGAGAAACTCGGGATCACCTCTTTCACCCCGTTAAAGAATCACACTATGGCTTGCTTGGACACCATTATTTTTTATAAAACAAGAAAGAAAATCATGAGGAGGTATGAGAAGAGATTAAAAACGGGTACTCAAGTCTATGTGGTTACTGTCACAAAGAATACTACAATGGAAGGTACTCATAAGGACCCAAAATTCACGGCTTTGGTAAACATAGCAGCTGCCCAGACCATTGTTGATAATGATGACAGGTTAATAAATGACGTAGAGAGAAACAAAGAGAATATGCTCAAATTAAAAGATAATCTGGTAAAAATGTGAGGTGAAGGGATAGAATTAAAGAGGAAACACGATTCTATTCTCTCTGAAAAGGAGACACTACTAATTTGATACCAGATTATGGAAACATAAAAGGATGCACTATATGTACAATTAGTGATTATGGAAGGAGAAAATAATGAATTTGAAGCTTGAATCTCTCAATTAGAGTCAAGAGAGTTGACTACAAACCAACAGGTTGAAGAGTTAAAAACTTGGGTGGAAGAGTTGGCTAAGGAGAAGGAATATTTGATAGAGCAGCTAGAGTTAGCAGACAAGAAAAGGAAAGAAATTACTCTATTTTGTGATCAAGCATACAAGATTCAGGAACAGATGCATCATTCTCAGGTAATCCTCATAGGAGAAATATACAAGGTGAGGTTGATGATGGCAAGAATGAAGGTGATCACATCAGAATCACTGGAATTTAGGAAAGGGATGTTGGACATTCAAAGAAGGTTAAAAGCAAGATGACCTGGAGGGAAACTAATTCAAAGTTCCCTGACCATATTCCCCAAAAGACAACAGATCACCTCAAGTCGAAAATTGCACTTTTGGAATTTTGTAGGAAATATGCCACGAGTGTTAGGACTTTTACAAGAAAATACATCAAGTCCATGAGAATTGTCACATCCCTTTGGTTCAAAAGATAACTGATCTTCCAGAAAAATACCAATGGATGGCACAATTGCAGAATAGGTTACAGGAAGATATAGAGTATATCGAAAAAGTGGATTCTTTCACAGAAGAAGACATTCACTTGTTTGTTGGACATGCTTTTTTCAATGCATACCTCCTGGAAGACATTTGTAATACTGTAGTAGAATATGTGGCGCATATGGAAACACAATTGGCGATCCATGAAGTGACCTTACAAGTATTGGAGCCTATAAAGTACAATACCATAACTGAAGAGGCTAACACATGGGAAACATATATTTCCAGCATGACAGGTCCCACCTAATTTCTTGTCTTTTAATAGATTTTTTTCTTCATTTTCCTATGTAAGCACTAAATGAAAAATTTTGGGAATTTCTAGGGTTATGGTGAAAGAAGATTCATTAGAAGGAAAATTCTCATTGTAATATAAATAGAGGTAGAAAGTAAAGGAGAGGGACTTTTGCCAGCGGAATAGAGGTTGGACCATTTTTGTAAGAAATCTATTTTTGTTCTAATAAAAAGGATCGATTTGCTCGGGAAATTCTGCATAGATATTTTGTGTGGACTATGTGAAATGTTTAATGTGGAACTACTTCTTCTTAGATTCATGACCCATATGCAAATATTTGTACTTTCTATACAAATATTTGTGTGTGAAATGAGTAATAAATGGTTTATCATATCATAGCTATCTTTGGCATTCTTTCTACTGTAAATGTGAATATTATGTTGAAACAACTATCTGTTAAATTTGTATGAACATTTACAGTATATTACTCTAAACTTGAATTTGATCCCCATGGGGATAGGATAGGATAAGATATGATAAGATAGTTAGCTTAGTCTAAGATTAAATAGATAATTGATAAGGCAAGAGTGGTAATATGAGAGGTAAGAACATGCACATCACTAGTGTGGTTTCTGTTTGTCGATTATATGAATTTAATTATGCACTTGCATTTCATCCTTTAATTAAACAAAATCACATAAACAATGAATCAAGCCATAACCAGTAAAGAATTTAAACAAATCAATCTACAGTAGCTGGATTGTTAACTAAATGGATTCCCCACACCAAACGATGGATGATCTAATTGGGGTCGCTTACCGAGGAGAATCCATACTGTCAGTGCTTGGGAATTTCTGGGAATCAACAAATTTTGGCACTAGAGAGAGGGTTGCCAGTGCATGGATGGAAAAGGAAATCCATTTGTGAGAAAATATTCTGCTGGAACCACATCTAAAATGATTTTTACAGAATATTTTGTTCTTGAAATTGAAGAACAAGTAGGGTTAAAATATGAAGAAGAAAACACAGAACCTTTATGCGCTGCCCCATTTGAAGAAATAGAGCATTTCCAGATACATACACAATCTTACGTAAGTAAACTTGGAGGATTTAAAGTAATTCCTGCATTAGCTAGGATGTGAGATCCCAAGAAAGAAATCTCATACACACAAGATTTAGTGTTTGTAGAGAATTTGTAAGAACTATTGGATTTTTCTCTCCAAGAAATCATTGAACCCCTTGATCAATTGGTACCCGAATCCCCTACAAATCAAGTCTTTCCTCATTCCCCACCACAATATCCGCCTCGACTTATGTCCGGAATTGTTAACCAACCCGCGTGGAGATTTAGAACGCCACTCAACCTGGCTGTGCTATTACATGATTTACCTAAGAACCCAGAAAGAGTGTTACCGAAATTTGATACTGGAAAAGGTGTTTCTATGGAAGATCATTTAAAAATATTTGATCTCACATTGAATCTTCTAAACGTTGAACATGAATATATTGTTTGCATATTTTTCCCGTATACTTTTGAGCCCAAAGTGTCCTCATGGTACTTTAGTCTATAGGATAACTCAATAGCAAATTGGGGTGGTTTTGAAAAAGGTGGTCATAAGTAAAATTGGAAACAAAAATCTGTAGCCACGCTCATGAAGGAATTGTTGTCTATGAGGATGGAGAAGAAACAAAAGGTTCAATAATTCAATCAAAGGTTCACTACTCTGTTAAATAGTTGTAGTGCTGCAACAAAACTATCCAATGAATCTTTGGTAGAATATTACACTACCACATTGTATCCACCCATAGCAATGTTTGTTAAAAGGGAAGTTAAGGTTACGTTAGTAGAAAATTATGAATAAGCCAAGTAGGTAGAGCCTGATATGGGTAGTACTGCAAAACATACTTTAGAAACAGACGTAAAACCAATGGCTGGTAAGAATCCTTTACTATTAACTAGGCCCAAAGAAGAACCTTCAAACAAATTAGAAAATATGGTCAAAATGGTACAAAAATGATCCAAAAATATAGTAGACTTGGAGAAAGATAAGGGAGCTAGTTCATACAAAAAACCATTCAATCCCTTCTACAAGAAAAGGGAAGAAAGTGGACAGACCCAAACACCTTTACTTAATTCTGTTGTTTTGAATTTCAATGAAGTTAGCATGGATCATTTATGCACTTTTCACCAGGAACATCACTCTGAGAAGAGTTTCCCACAATGGATTAATTCAATGAATCTAGTAATGAATCAATTATTATACGCCCAGGTGACAGATCCAGAAGACCCAAAAGAAGACCAAACAAATGAACAAGAATAACCAACTAAAGAAAACACAATGGTATTATGGGATTGGGCACCCACATTAGGATTGAACTAGGAAGAGCAGGCCAAGGAAATCCAAGTATTATCAGTAAACGTTACCACGAGGGGGAAAGGACCAGTAGTGGATCAAATTTTAGTGTTGCCTAAAGTGAAGAGGACAAATGAAACCGTGAAGAAAATTATTGGAACCACTCAGCCACAACATAAGGTGAATCCTAAAAACATAAAAGAAACAAGCTTCGTAATAAATAAACAGTTAAAAATTGTGGTGAACAAGAAAAAAAGTACTAGGAAAGGCACACAAGAATATAATATGGGATATGATAGTGTATAAGATATTAAGAAGACTAAAAAAAATATTTCAGTGTTCAAATTATGTAATCTTCCTTAGCAGAGAAAGAAGCTATTGGAAGCATTTGAACCACAACCAAGAAGTACTGTAGAGGTCGTTGAATTAGATACTGAGATAAACGAAGAAAGTATTGGTGGTAAATCAAAATCCCAGACTCTGCCTTTCCTGTTGAGTTTTGAAATATTCAATCACAATGTACATAATTGTTTGGTGGATTCTAGAGCCTTGTCTAATGTTATGCCACGATCCATTTGCAAGAAAATCAATGGGCAACTGATACCATCCCCTTCGCAAATCATTCAACTATATAGGTCTCCTATTAAGGTTATAGGAGAAATGAAAGATGTCCTTATTAGATTTTCTGCAGATCCAATGGTGTGCCAATTCATAGATATCATGGTGATGAATATACTTGAAGCTTATGGTTTGATATTGAGTAGGGACTGGTCTATGAAACTTAATGGTTATTTTGCGAATGATTGGTCTCATCTATGGCTCCCTTCCTAGAACACTCAGAATCATATTAATATACTAATAGAACCTCATATGAAACAAAATGTAACTCAGTTGGAAGAGAAGAATGAACCAGTCAATTTCTCATCTTCGGTTTTGGGAAATTAATTTTTAGAACTTGAAGGAGGGAACTATCAAGCAGAGGAAGTCAGTCATGAATCAGATACACAGTCTGATCTCCTTATATTTTCACGTACTGATGAAGTTGATTGTAACATAGTAAACTTAGTTACTAATTTAGGAGGTATTACTGACCAAGTAAATTTAGAGGATAAATTTTGGATTTTGCACTTTGATGGTTCCAAAACATAAGATAGATTAGGAACCGGTTGTGTTCTTATTGATCCTAAAAGAAATAAAAATTTGCTCTCTTGTAGGCTAGAATTTGAATGTACAAATAATACTGTAGAATATGAATCTCTAGTTTAAGGCCTGAAAAGAGCCATTGAATTGGATGCAAAAAACTTGAAAGTTTTTGGTGATTCTGAAATAGTTATGAGACAAATAAAAAAACCATTCATTGTTTATCTCCACATATTAAAGTATACCAATCTAAGGTATGGAATTTTATATCACACTTCAATGCTTTTAATATAAATACAATCCCTAGATTACAAAATGCTGCAACTGATTTGTTAGCTACGTCTACTTCTAGATTGGTGCTGACCAATAATAAGTGTTCTTTTGAATTAATTTTCAGGCCATCGGTACCCGACAACATTACAAATATAACGGTGTTCAATGATGACGATTGGATTATTAACTTTCTGATGAATGAAGAGGATTTAAAAGAATCCAAAATTAATGAAGAAAAGCATCAGTCAGATTTACAGAACAAGGATATAGTCAAAGGAAATTTCATGCCAAAAGGAGTGAGAACCCTTGAAGAAATGTTGTGTGTGTAAGATAAATTTAGGAAACCAGCTAATGCTAAAATGAATAGCTCGTCTATGATATATGATTTGGTAAATTTATGAATGTAAGCTGAGGCCAAGTATGTCAATTTGGGAAAGTGTTGCTCACCTGGAGAAAGATGCAAATTCATTAGATTGTTTCAATAGTACAAGGATATCTTCGCATGGACATACGGATATTTTAATACTTATGATACATGCATTATCCAACATGTAATCCCTATAAGAATAGGCATAAATCCCTTTCAACAACAACTTATAAAAATGCACCTTAAGCTAGATCCTTTGATCCAAAAGGAGTTCAAGAAGCTACTAGCTGCTAAGATTATATTCAAGGTTCGACACACTGATTGGGTTGCAAATATAGTTTTGGTGAGGAAGAAATCAAGAGAAATAATATTGTGTGTTGACTTTTGGAACTTGAACAAAGCATCAGACAAGGACAACTATCCATTTCCACCAATGGAACAAATTTTACAAATGGTATTAGGCTCGGAATTGTTATACCTGCTAGATGGTTTTTCATTTTATAATCAAGTATTAGTGGCCGAGAAAGATCAATTAAAGACTACGTTGTACAAAGTGGGGAACATTCTATTATAGAATAATTCCGTTTGGCCCAATAAATGTCGGAGCCACATTCGAGAGGGCCATGGATATTGCATTCTGAGGTTTGGTTGATAATTGTGTTGTGATTATTTAAATGATGTAACAGTTTTCTCCAAGAAATGAGAATACCATGTTTTCCACTTAAAACATATTTTTGACTGTTGTAGAAAATATGGCATATCTTTGAACCCGAAAAGAGTATTTTGTTGTTCTTGAAGGAAATTTTTTGGGTCATATCATCTCAAAAATGGGAATATCGATAGATCCAGAAAGAGTTGAGGCTATAACTCAAATTCCCATGCCCCATAATAAAAATGCTATGCAATCATTTATGGGAACAATTAATTTTGTTCGAATATTTGTACCTGATTTTGCACAAATTGTGAAACCTTTGCAGCAAATGGTAAAGAAAAGTGTGCATTTCAAGTGGACCGATATTGAGAAGGTTTTTTTTGAAGACATAAAGACAACAATATCTCATGCACATTCTTTGAGAAGTCCATATTTTGAGAAGGAATTTATCATATATACCTTTTCTTTAGATAACTCTCTCGTAGCTGTTATTACTCATAAAGGATAGTTGGGAGATGAATACCCAATATATTTCATGAGCCTTGGGTTACAAGGGGCCAAATTGAATTACCCAGCTGTAGATAAAAAAGTATATGCAGTGTTTGAGGCGGTAAGACAATTCATGCCTTACATTTTGAAGAATAGAACAAAAGTCATCATTCCTCATCCGAATGTCAGATCTCTATTTGTGCAGAAGGAATTGGGTGAGTGAAGATGAAATTGGGTGATTTCACTACAGAAATATGACTTAGAATTCAAACCAACAACCATTATTAAAGGTCAAGGGTTGTATAAGTTGCTTGCGAAAAATCACACCAATGAAAACCATGATTGGGGGAATGAAGCTGAATTGAACTTAATTGAAGTATGTACCATTTTCATGACTCCCAAATATTGGTAGATGGATTTGGTGCATTATCTCTAGAAAGGATATCTTCTAGAACATTGGAACTCCAAGTGGACAAGGGAACTTTGATTGAATTCAACTTCTTATCATATAATTGATGGATTATTTTTCAGAAAAAACTATAATGGAGTTTTTCTTAGATGTTTGGATAAAGAAGATGCATCTAAAGTAGTCGAAGAATTGCATGATGGCCCTATGGTAGGACATTTTTATGGGGACACCATAGCTCAGAAGATACTCCAGCTGGGTACTACTGGCCAACTCTATTTAAGGATGCCCATGCTTACACAAGTGCGTGTGATGTATACCAAAGGAGTGGTGACAGATTACCGAAAGCAGCAGGGCCGTTACAACCAGTTATCATCTTAGAATAATTTGAATAGTGGGGTATAGACATTATTGGAGAGATTAACCCAAACTCTTCGCGACAACATCGGTATATCCTCACAACTACGTAATATTTCACACGATGGGTGGAAGCAGTTCCTTTGCGCAAAGTAAATGAGGATGTAGTCATCAATTTCCTAGAGGAGAACATCATAACCAGGTTTGGGGTTCCAATTTCTCTTGTTTTTGACAATTCATATTACTTCTCGTCTATCAAGTTAACTGAATTTTCTTGTGAAAAAGGAATCAAATTGCATTATTCAAAAAATTATTATCCACACGGAAATGGGTTAGCAGAGTCAACAAATAAAAATATCATTCGAATTTTAAAGAAAACTATTATTCAAAGTCAAAAAAATTCGCACATAGCTCTCCCTAACGCATTATGGGCAGATAGGGTTACCCTGAAGAATTCCTTAGGAGTTTCTCCTTATACTCTAGTCTATGGAAAGGAAGCTATATTACCCCCAAACATTATGCTCCCATACTTGCAGCTAGCGCAAGCCTCAAGAGGATCCAGTAGTGAAATTTTACAATGATGAATTGATACACTTTTAAATCTTGAAGAATCAAGACAAAAGGCCAAGGATAGATTCAATCAACATCAGGATATTGTCAATAGATGGTTCGACAAGCGAAAGTCCCATAAGAGGAACTTTGAAGTAGGAGACTTAGTTCTAAAGTGGGATCATTCGTATGATGAAAACAACAAACAAATGAAATTCCAACATTTATGGATTGGCCCCTATCCAATTGCTGAGAATCTTGGCCCTTCAACTTACAAAATTCAAGATTTACAAGGACAGGAAGAAAGTTGTTACAAAGAGAAAATTCCTATGGCTTGGGGGTACCACAACATACATTATGACACCAGAAATCAATCCTTTCCAATATGCAAGAGTAGTAAAATCATCAAACACTAAGGGATATATAATCGTACCTTATTCCAGATGATTGAAGTAGATCACCGTTGAGCTTTTCAAATGCAATCGCACTTACAATTTTCTCTCAGTAACAACAAATGAAGCAAGCATAATATATATAAATGTGTTAGAGCTACTATAGCACATATAATAAATTATGTATAAGAAAGTAAATACATCCATGAATTCAATATTCATATTCAAATCCACATGAATTGGACATGAAAAGATATTTCTATTAATAAAAGAGAGATACAATAGTGACAAACTCTGTTGGCACTTCTGTGAATTGGAGAAACCAATTCCTCCACTTCTTCAATCCTCCATCTCTCGATAGCAAGCTGGCAAAGAAAAGGAAAGATTGGGAAGAACACTATGTGCTCCAAAGGGAGAAAGGGATCCAAACTCAATTATAAGCAAAATGAGGCAACAAATGGACTATAGTTTCCTTAATCTTCAATCTCTCCTCCTTTAATGTATCCAGGAGGCTCAATATGTAACACTCCAAATAGGTAATGGAGGGTTGAGTCCGAGCATTCTCAAGGCATATGGTAGGCCAAGAGACAAGATATTTGGACTCATATGAGGAAAACTCCAAAAATATTTGTCTTGATGCACACATCCCAATGTACACAGGTTTGAGGTCAAAAGCTGCATATACACGCCAGTATGGCTTTAAAAGTCGTGTATAGGTATAAATAGGTGATCTTTGGGGATAATATTGGAACTTCAAAGTATAATATAAGTCGATGGGGTCCAAAGAGTCTGTATAGGGACATGTAATTCCATAAATATGTGATCTACCAGGTGTGGTAAAATCATCTATAATAGATTCCCCCTAATGTGTGAGGTCAGAGGGGTAACATGATGGCCGAAATACATTATATAATCCATCCCAGAAGTGGAGTAATGAAGATCCAGGTGGAAGAACCAGCCACTCATTAGTACAATACAATAATAAATCTATGCATGTGACTGCAATTACATATAGAAATTCTGGATACATAAGAGTACAATGGCCATGAATAGGCATGATATACAAAAATTTAATGTGTTCATCGCCACATACAATATACAATGGATCAATATATCCATAATAAATGAAGATATATTATATACACTGGAATATGGAATGAAGATCATGAGAGATGAAATCTCATGAATACTGGCATGATCAAGGAGGTAGCATATATGGAATGCCACCAAGATGGAAGGTCTTCTACACAAACCGTTATGAGTACATGTCCTACTATGTGAATAGATGTGTTGAGGTCGAACATAATAGTCCATTGTCTAATTATCGGTCATTAATGTATATCGTTAATAGACGTGAGATCACCCACTGATAATGATAATGGGAATTAAGGTACAGAGTGAAATATAATAAGTGTGAATAGATGTGTTGAGGTCGAACACTTGAAATAATCCATTGATCAGGGGACATTGATGTATTCCCAAAAATTTCGATGGAAAGAGAACCTACCACTGATGACTGTAAGTCTCAAGGAACTCAAAGGACTCTAGACTCCTATTCTAGAATAAATGATTTGAAGTCTATGGAGTGGAATCTACTGGAAGGAAGTCATTAAGGCATCACCCATCAACCAACACGAGGTACTCCCCAATGCTGGATAATGTGGAAGAACTGGAACAAGATGTGCATGGACTAGTAACAGTACTGGGAATGGCCGACATGCAAAGTCAATATAACTAAGGAATGGCCGACTCGGATTTTGACTTCCTTCGAATAAGAGAATAAGGAAAGTGGTGACTAAAGGTAGGCAACATGGAATCATTATGCAAATTGGGACATCTATGTGACATAGGAGGCATCAACTTAGGATCCATGGGTACTGGAAGCATAACCAGTTGGTAGATATAAACTCAGATTAATGAGTACAACTCCTAAAGTCAAACTAATAACCAAACCAATGGATGTGATATACAGTGCTCTGTTCAAAGGCGACATGACTCGACTGCTTCCAAAGATAATATCATTTTCTGTCCGGATTTTTATGTTTTTTTCTTTTTTTGGACTTTTCTAGATATTTTGGAAAATCTTGAAAAAGAATAAAAGATCCTTATAGTACATATTTAGGAGGAGCTGAGTCTCAAGGGAAATCAAGCTATTTCCAGGCATTGGAACATACCTATGCTCAATGCAAGGAAGCATGTGCAGGATAACAACACTTGGGGGAATATCTCCTCTCAGTAAAGGGGTGATCAAGCTGCAAAGGATATGTAAAAGGCTCTTCTTGGCTAGGGATGAGACAAGCTTGGGATACATGGCTTATAAATCTGAAGCAGGGAGCCGACATAAAGCTCAATAGGGCAAGCAAAACTCATGAAATGAAATTACAACTTGATATATAAAAGGGAGTTCCTATGGGGAATGACCATCATAAAGTTCAAGAGAAGTATGAAGCTCTTGCTCAAGGACATGGTGGGACTAAAAAGGGACTCCCAAAACCTAAAGGAGGAATCTCATCATGGGTACCAAATGCAAAATAGGGTCCAACTAGGGCACCCATGTATAGGAAAGCTCTACCATTCGCACAATATCACTTATAACAGCAACATGAAGGTTCTGTGACATCATGGAATGGGTTCATACCTAAGGTTAAGATGAAACGATCATAAGGCCATGGAAAATGCAAGCGGATGTGCAATCCTAACCTATATACTAGTTTAGACATTATACCTGTGATAGGCATGAAAAAGTCAAAGACTTAGAGAGAGTGTACAAAAAATGGACCCTACATGACAGCAATATTAGTCCAAAAAAAAAGAAACAGATAGTAAAGATTCCAAACTATAGGATATAGGGAGGATTGATCATGAAAACTGCATTAAAAGGAAACGGTGAGGTGGACGATGGGACATAAGAAGGATTGTAAGGTGTAGATCCAATGTTCGCATATCCAGTACCATCCCAATGAGGGTGAAAACTAGTGTTAAGACCGGATGAAGGGAGTGAAAATCCTCATCTAATGGAGTAGACGATGGAATATGACCACTCATGAATCTACAAATCAAGGTAAGGGGCTGTGGTTCCCCCCAGTCCAACACTAGGGCCTACACTAGGACTTGGAGCGGGTGACGGGATACTAGTAGTGTTATCAGGAACGTCGAACATAAAAGGACCTGAAATCAATAGAACATAAATATACTCAAGTAACCGCGATCCCAAAATCCAACTGGCACACGAAGAGCATAATCCAAAGAAAATATACAACCGAAATACAAGCAAACCAAGAGGAGGATATGTGAGCTCCCGAATGCAACAGGTATGTCTCACCTAGGAGAGGCTTGAAATTCCCATACAATACAAGCGAAGGTATGTAACCAATTATAGTGGCCCTCAGCTTCAACACGTAAAGCAACTATGTTGTTCGAACCCTACCTAGCCAGATCACCTACAAAATAACCTTTGCAAGTACCCCATGTGATACCTAGGTAAGGAAACTAAGGTCACCCCAATATAACTGATTCTCAAGCTGACAGTTGCAGGAGGGATCGACCGCATGGGTGAGGTAGCAAAGCACGAAGCTCGAAAGAACCAACCGGTACCTCAAAATCCCCCAGATATGAATACGATCCTGGAAGTATCTTTTTCACTCACAGAAAGTGACCAAGGGCTATCCCAATCACAATCGTGCACGCTGCCTCATTCTTGACTCCTGTGTAAGAGGATATTCCTGAGAAACACTAATTATACCAAGGAATTCTCTCTCTCTCACCTGGACATACACCTACTTGTTGTGTTTAGTAGTCTTGGAGAATTAACACACAATGAACTATTCCAAGCCTCTAAATCCTAATCTTGTTAATGAACCCTATAAAATAAAAATGTGTAATTCATTTTAATTAAGAGTTGATTTTAATGGTTGTGATTACTCAATAGGAAATGGTCATGCAACTAATGATATTATGACTCAGCATGAAATAAATGAGCACACCTAACAAAAAATGCCAAGTGCAATTTTGTCGAATGAAAAACGGGGTATGCCACTACATGAGATGCATAAATATTCATTCCTTTCCAAATTCCGCTGCAATCCTTCCTATATGAAATCCCAAACACAACTCTCATCCAAGCAATCCAATGAAAGTACCTCCTTAAATGCATATGTGAGATGCAAGTAAGAATGCAACTCTATAATTGTTTTTAAAATGCAATAAAATTTATTGAAATTCTCAGTCTCTGCAGCAAGCATCAAACACAAGCCAAGAAAGACACCGAGACAAAAAGACTAATGCATTAATGACAAAACAAAAAAGGAGATAAATGACTAGAACTACTTTCAAAGAAAAATCAATGAAAAAGTGGTCTCTGGTCATGAAAGAAGCAATCAACAAACAACATCAAAACCCAGGAAGACCCAACCACACTCACAACCCACCCAACAACTTCCCACATCAAACTCAACCAAAAAAGGGAAGATGTACGTGACTGTTCAAAGAACGGTTGTGTATGTACGCGACTTTTAGCCAAAACCCTACATGTATACATGACTTTTGGCCAAAACATTGCGTGTATACGTGACTTTTGGCCAAAAACCTACGTATGTATGCGAATTTTATCCAAAAACCTACGTATATAGAGAAGAAAGTGGTAAAAAGAAGGCCAAGGGTCAAACTAATATAGGAGAGTGTCAATGGATGAACATACTACTAAATGTGGAACAAAAATGGGGAGAAACAGAGAGCAAGTCAAGAACATTATGCTCCCAAACCCCAAACAAAAATAAGAAACATCCATAGTGGAGTCGCCAATTCTGTTACAGAGAGAAACTTCCTATATCTTGGGGTACCACAACAAACAATATGACACCAGAAATCAATCCTTTACAATATGCAAGAGCATTAAAATAATCTAACACTAAGGGATATATAATCGTACCTTATTCTGGACGGTTGAAGTAGATCCTCATTGAGCTTTTCCAATGCAATTACACTTAAAATTTTCTCTCAACAACAAAAAACAAAGAAAGAATGATATATATAAATGTGTTAGAGATACTCTAGCATACATAATCAATCATGTATAAGCAAGTAAATACATCCATGGATTCAATATTCATATTCAAATGCACATGAATTGGACAGGAAACAACATTTCTATTAATAAAAGAGAGATACAATAGTGACAAACTCTGTTGGCACTTCTGCAAACTAGAGAAACCAAGTCCTCCACCTGGGCCTCCACCACTTCAATCCTCCATCTCTCTATAGCAAGCTCACAAAGAAAATTAAATATTGGGAAGAACACTATGTGCTCCAAAGGGACAAAGGGACGCAGACTCAAGTATAAGCAAAATGAGGCAACAATGGACTATAGTTTCCTTACTCTTCAATCTCTCCTCCTTCAATGTATTTAAGAGGCTCAATATATAGCACTCCAAAGAGGCAATGGAGGGTCGATTCCGAGCATTCTCAAGGCATATGGACGGACAAAAGACAAGATAATTGGACTCATATGAGGAAAACTCCAAAAATATTTTTCTTGTTGCACACATCCCAATGTGCATGGGTTTGAGGTCAAAAGCTGCATATACACGTGAGTATGGCTTTAAAAGTCACGTATAAGTATAAACAGGTGATTTTTGGGGATAATATTGGAACATGAAAGTATAATATAAGTCCATGGGGTCCAAATAGTCTGTATAGGGACATGGAAAGCCATAAATATGTGATCTACTAGGTGTGGTAAAATCAGCTATAACAAAATTCTTCCTATAAACGACCTCATTCTCAAACAATATTTCACCTAGGTTCTAGGAGCACTATGTACATAAATAAAACCTTTCTTTTTCTTGATTTTTTCTAGTTTTTTTCCCTTTTTCGTTTTCCTAGGTTCATAGTTTTTGTCTGCTTAAACCAACTCAATATTTGATGCTTGGAAGTATAGGAATATGAATAATATCAAAGATATTTGAAAGTCAGGAGCTGCTTATGGAAAGGTATGCATGGGAAAATTTGATCAGTATGAGATTCTTTAATTGTTTCCTAATTATAGAAAGGGAAACCAACTTCGAGCCCACATTTGAGTCATTACAAATGTTGTAAAATAACTAAGACTCATGAGGTTTGGATTACTATCTTGGGGCTCCTTCCACTCTCACATTAATATGTCTCAGGAATCCTACCATGATAGACCCACAAAGAGAAAGCAGGCTTGACGAATGTATGGCATTCAAAATGATCCCATGTTACAAATCAAAAGCCAAAGAGCTTATATTGAAGAGTCAAATTTCTGAAATATTTTGTCTACATCACAAAAATGACGTTGAGAAAAAAAATCATCAGATAAAAATGGTTGTATAAACAACCAATATCAGAAAGTTTCTTCTATGTCCGTGATCATGATGAGAAAACAAATTTATCACTCACACAAAAGGACATTATGGATGGAAGAACTCATACCATATTCTGAAAATGAATAAAGCCATCAAGGAAGACTTAGGAGACAAATTTCATCCACAAAAGAAGCATCAAAAGAATGCTTATAGCATGGGAGTGAGGAACAAGTGAATAAATCTGTCTAACTCTATTACAATCCCGTGGAGTCAAGTCTAGTGGCAACTAAAAAATGGAAGTAAAATGAATTTCATACTTTGGCCCCAGGAGAGTTATCAAGACTCCTAGTCTTGGTTACCCTACTCCTGAAAAAATGACGACCAATGTGAATCATGAAATTTATATCCCTGGGTAATTATGGCCTTTTAAAGAGTCTCATGGAATATATTGAAAATTTTATTGCATACTCGGAATCTAGTACCATGTAGCATTTATTATTTTCAAAGATGGATTTTCTAGAGATCTGTATTCACCAACTAGTTGCCAATTGTTGCTGCTGCAACTGCTTCCCCAAAAGTTTTGTTATTTTAGGGGACCTCCTTCTAATTTGTTTAGAAGCATACTTAGATTAGTTTTCTTACTCGAAGAAGTTCACTCTTGAACACTTAGTTTTTTGAAGCATTGAGCAAAGAAGGTTTTTGTCTAAGTAAAACTAAGATTTTTGCTCTGATATATTGAAGGAACTTGGCAAGTTGAGCTGATGTATCGGAGGCACCAGGTGAGTTAATTTGACACTATCAACAACAAAAGGTTAATTTATCATCCTCTCACTATTTCGGGGGAACTCAACGAGTGATGATGACACGGTCGGAAGAAATCAGAAAGGTGATTCAATTGAACGACAAGCACCGAAGTTTCTGAGCATTTGGGTGAATTCCGCCGAAACGGTCGGCATTGAAAGATAAAATTTCCCATAAGCATTAAATAGATAGGACACGTCACACATCCAGTGATGGTGAACAGTTTCAGAGAAACTCATCATGTGATGCCAAAATGTTCGCAAGTCAAAATGAAGAATTAAAACGGGACACCAATAAGATCAAAGTAACTCGAGGAATGTCGTCGAAATGGTTGGCGTCGCTGTTTTGTTGGAAGAGACTGAGACATGAATTTTTTTGTGCCAACCGGTGTTATGGCACCAACAACCACATTAATTACCACACCTACCGCGTTTATGGCTAGTTTTGTTTCATTTTTTATAAATACGGTTGGGGTTTTTGGGTTTCATTATCGCAAACGCTGTTTTACACATTCACCAATTATTAAAGGATGAGTTTGCAACCCCATTGTGCTAAACTACATTTCACGTCCTCTCAACCACTAACGGGTAGGTTCCCCGTACCTTACGAACTCATGATTGTTTAAAGTTGAAGCTTTTAACATCATATTGCCTCAATCCTTGAATATTTTTTTGTGGCCATGATTCATTCCTCAAAGGCATATGGTGCCAATAGACCTTACTTTTATATTTTAACACCATTAGGTTAAAAAAATCTCACCAGAAAACAAGTTACTTATTTATTTTTCATGGAAGAAAAAAAGCGTGATAGTGTTTTGAATCCCATGTGGTTAATGCGAGTCTAAGTACATTGTAGGTGGGAACCCTTTGAAGTTGATAGTGTTGTCTTTAGTTTGACTTCCCTTTTCCTTTTCATGATGAAGCTTTGCTTTGTAAAAATCATCTTTCTCCTCGTTGTGGTTTTATTTGGTTGCGATTTTCCATTTTGTTTGAACTATTGTGGCTCCACCCTCTTTGGAGGTCTCATTTTCAGAATGTCTACTCATCTACACCATAGTAACATTTTGGTAAAGGCACAGAGTGGGTATAAATACTAAGATCAAAAGGGTTGGCCCTGACAATGGCAGGGAAACCATTTTATTCTCAAGAATAGCCTCCAGCCATTAGTGATAGGTTTAGGTTTTGGTATAATGAACTATCATCCATCGTTCCCTTTATTTGGGATTGGAAAACTTCTAGGATGTTGGGGTTCAATTCTTGTATCAAGTACCGGGATATGTACTTGGATGAGTCCCGAAATATAGTAAATTAAATCTAAGAAACAATATGAAAAAGGTTAAAATTGAAAAATAGTTTTAATTGTGCTGATGAGGAATTATGTTTTTTAAACTAATGTTAGGATTGGTTCAACTTCATAGGTTGTGAATAAAGTTGGAACTAGACAACACCTGTTGGATGTAGTGATACGTAGCTTGCCACTCAAAAATTACCCTTACCTTAGTGCCAACTCGATGTGTATGGATGGAAAACAATGATGTAGGGAAAGAAGGTTATTTTTAGGAATCCATTTATAAACCAACAACTTAAGGAGGGAGGAACACCTTTACACTAGTAAATTTGGGAGGTACAAGACAGCCTTTATAGAGGAAGAAGGAGAGAGGAACACCTTTACACTAGTAAATTTGGGACGTACAAGACCACCTTTATAGAAAAATATTTACCACTCGTATGCTAGGGTTTTAGAATAGAATATCCCATCTTCAGGACACCATTTCACCAGAAAATTGACCACCTAGGTGGGAACATATCCATTTCGGGAGTAATACGGTTTTATTTCCATCCCGAGACCAAGACCTAGTTTCGATCCCAATTTTAGGTATTTCAATTAGAGAGTCGATATATTCTATTGAGATCATATCTCGTCCACACTCCAGAGTGCTCTCAAACTCCACTTATCCTGGGACTTGGGTGAGGGAAGAGGAATTTGTTGCAGGTTTATTCTTGGTGTTCTTATTTTCAAGGCAGGAGAGATATGTTAGAATAGGACGAACACATTAGACGGGACTATGATGCCATGGATTAGTGATTGTATATTTTTTCATTGACATTCTTCCTTCCCATAAAATGATTGACATTCTCATTTTGTAGAAGATATCCTTGGCTATTTGTTTAAATCAATTGTATTATTACTCGTTCAATTCACTTCCCATTGTGCTTGCGTTCATGTATTACAGGTTTCAGTGAATTAGATTACCTTGTTGTGAATAGTGTGAAGACAAACTTCGAGAAAAAGGATTTCCAAAATGAATAAGAAAGGTACCAAGAAGAAGTCTAAGGCAAGTGGAGCAGATTTAGATGTGGAGATCATTTTAGGCACTAGGATAGAAACCATATTTCAAGACACAAAAGAAATAACAAGAATTTCCCCTGAATTCAAGTGGGGGGAATTGTATCAAATGATCAGAGACTAGAAAATTCCTGATGCAGGTATCGAGGAGATGGTTTTGTATCAGAATATCAGAAGGTCGAGGATTACCAAAGCCTCCACAAACCCAAAATTCTTTCCTTGTTCGAAGGTTATTGGGTGGATTCTGCCACAAGTTGATCCCACCTCAAGAATCATTTCTAACATCAAGGGGGAGGCGTTTGCTTCATTTCATTAAGCTCATATAGCAGCGTCTTATAAGATACCTCCAGTCAAGGTCATGATGACTAAATAATGGATCAAAGGTATAAACATAGACCCCTTGGAGTACACTAAGAAAATGGTGGTACCAGGAAAACAACTGAGACAAAAGGCAAGTGGGGAATATGAATCACAAATATTAAGGACCCCATTTAGAATTATAGATTTACTGCTGAGCAGTATTTTTGGCAGAGCTGATGGTACTATTTACAAGCTAATTTGGGTTCCTTTGATTTACTACATAGCCTTTTAGCACACAATCTTTAATTGGGAAGACTTCATCTTGGATATCCTGCCATCATGTATCGCAGTTGTGCATGGAGGTTTACCACAAAGGAAGGAAAATTCGATATGCCTCCATACCTCATTGACTGCATATTGAATAGACACTTGTTTCCTAAGTTAGGGTGCATCTGGAGTAGAGATGAAACTCCAATATACATGGCTTATAAAATCCTATGGGCCTATTGATATGCAAGCTATTATATGCTCATATGTGAAGAGTTCCTCATACCCCTCTATTGGATAATTTTCCTTAAGGAACCAAACTTCCTATCTAAAAATGCAATGGTAGTCATAAGTGCGTATGGGCACTACTACTTCTCACAGGAGGGCACATACATCAAAATGTATGGATGTTCCTGAGCTCCATCCCTTTTACCCAGAAACGAAACAGAATTTGTAGTTAACAAAGAAGTTGTAAGGAAAGTATTCATAAATGGGATTGGAAGCTACTTGCATGATATGAAAAAAAACACTTTTCCTCCATTTCCTTTTTGTATCAGATCATATAAATTTTCCAAGGTGAAAGGGGCAGAATATTTTGTAAGTGATCTAGAAATGTTCCATTTTGGAGAAAATAGTTTTGTAAGGAATGACAGTAGAGGGAAGGCCGCTGAAAATTTCACAGCAATTAAAATACATTTTGAATACGAAAAATTATTTGACAAGGATGAAGAAGTGTTTAGAAGAGCAAATAACATGACTGAATTAAACAAACACTTTGCTCGGAAAAGCGGGGGCAGTGGTAGCAAAGACAGCAGCACTGCAATGGAAGCAAAGATTCATAAACAAAAAGAAGAATCTATAAAGTTGAAAATGGTAGAAGCAGAGAAAATGATGAAAGAAGAAGTTAAGAATAAGAAAGCAGAGGAGGCCCAAAGGCAGCATGAGGAAGAGGAAATATTACAGAAGGAGATTGAAGAGAAGTCGAGGACGTGACAGAAGATTTTAAAAGGAAAGAGGAAGAAGATAAGATTAGGGAAGCTGTAGACAAAAAGATAGCCCTGAATGAGCCTATTGGCCCACAAGACATGGACCTGGGCCCTCCTGGTGCAACAAATGAAACACTTATCGGTGGCCACATTCCTTTTGAGGAACTTAGGTTCACCCAGTTCACCCTGTCAAAGAAGCACACTGTGGCTCGCTTGGACACCATTAATTTTTATAAAACAAGAAACATCATCATGAGGAGTTCTGAGAATATATTAAAAATGGTTACTCAATCCAATGTGGTTATCATCACAGAGAACGCTATTATGGAAGGTACCCATAAAGACCCAAAATTCATGGCTTTGGTAAACATAACAGTTTCCTAGGATAGTGGTGATAATTTTGACATGCTAATAAATGACATAGAGAGAAACAAAGAGAATATGCTCAAATTAAAATATAATCTGGTAAAAATGCAAGGAGAAGGGATAGAATTAGAGAGGAAACATGATGCCATTCTCTACGAAAAGGATCCTACTACTGAATGAATACCAGATTATGGAAACATAAAAGGATGCACTAATTGTATAGTTAGTGATTATGGAAGGAGAAAAGAATTCCTTTGAATCTCGAATATCTCAATTAGAGACAAGAGAGTCGACTGCAAACCAACAGGTTGAAGAGTTAAAAACTAGGGTGGAAGAGTTGGTTAAGGAGAAAGAATCTTTGGCAGAGCACCTGGAGTTAGTAGACAAGAAAAGGCAATACATTAATCCATTTTGTGATCAATCCTGCAAGATTCAGGAACATATGCATCATTCTCAGGTAATCCTCACAGGAGACTACAAGGTCAGGTTGATGATGGCAAGAATGAAGGTGATTGCAAAAGAATCACTGGAATTCCAAAAAGGGATGTTGGACATCATACAGAAGGTTAAAATCCAGATGAAATGGAGGGAAACTAATTCAAACTTCCTTGATCATATTGCTAAGAAGAAAAGAGAGGACCTAAAGTCAGAAATGGCACTTTTGGAATTTTGCAGGAAATATTCCAGGCGAATAAACAACGAGATTCCTAAAACCATAGAAACATTCCATGACTTTTACAATAAAATCCATCAAGTCCATGATAAGTGTCACATCCCTTTAGTTCAGAAGATAACCGAGCTTCCAGACAAAGAACAACGCATGGAACAGTTGCAGGATAGATCGTAGGAAGATATAGAGTATATCAGAAAAGTGGATGCTTTCACAGAAGAATACATTCACCACTTTGTTGGACATGCTTCTGTCAATGCATACCTCCTGGGAGACATTTGTAAGACTACAACATAAGAGGTGGCGCATATAGAAACACAATTGTTGATCCATGAAGTGACCTTGCAAGTATTGGAGCCTATAAAGTACAAGACCATAGATGAAGAGCATAACGCATGGGAATCATATATTTCCGGCGTGACAGGGCCCACCTAATTTCTTATCTTTTAACATATTTTTTTTGCATTTTCCTATTTAGGCACTTAATGACAAATTTTGGGAATTTGTAGGGTTAGGGTGAATGAAGAGTCACTAGAAGACAATTTATTATTGTAATATAAATAAAGGTAGAAAGTAAAGGAGAGGGACTTTTGCTAGCGGAATAGAGGATGGACCATTTTGGTAAGAAAACTATTTTTCTGCTAATAAGAAGGATCTATTTTATGGGGAAAGCTTGCACATATACTTTGCTTGGAATGTGTGAAATGTTTAATGTGGAACTACTTCTTGCATTCACGACCCATACTGTGAGATCGTTATAAATTTCTTTGAATTATTTCAATTAATGATGGATGATTTTACTTTCTATGCAAATATTTGTGTGTGAAATGAGTAATAAATGGTTTATCATATCGGGGCTATATTTGGTAGTCTTTCTACTATAAATGTGAATATTATGTTGAAACAACTATATGTTAAATTTGTATGAACATTTATAGTATATTACTCTAAATTTGAATTTTATGCCCATAGGGATATGATACGATAAGATATGATAGGATAGTTAGCTTAGTCTAAGATTAAATAGATAATTGATAAGGGAGGAGTGGTAATACGAGAGGCAAGAACTTGCACATCGCTAGTGTGGTTTCTGTCTGTTGATTATACACATTTAATTAGGCATTTGCATTTCATCCTTTAATTAAAGAAAATTGCATAAGTGATGAATCAGAAAGTAACCGGTAAAGAATTTAAACAAATCAATCTACTATATCCAGACCGTTAACCGGACATATTCCCCACACCAAATGATGGATGATCTAATTGGGGTCTCTTATCGGGAGAATCCCTACTGTTGGTGCTTGGGATTTTCTGGGCATCAACAAATTGCTGTCATACTTATTTCATCTTCTTACACGTGAAAATATGTTTGCAATAGAACAAGTTAGAATTTCAGCCTCCATTTCAGCCTCTCTGGCTTGTCTAATCACTTATCCATTGATCTCAATGATAGGCTAGAAGTCGAGCCTAGATTTTGGAAGAACATGGAAGAATCGCTATTCACATAATTAGTTTTAGGACATTGTAAAAAGGAAGAAGTGCCTCTGTTTCCATGTCAAATAAATGAATAAATGATATCATGGGTTCTATGTTTTCTGGGAAAATAGGCCAGGGTCACTATTTCATAAAGAATAACTTCCTCTGCTACCACACTACATAGAAAAAATAAGTTCATGGCAAGTCTATTTTGTTTCTTTTTTGAAGAACTCATCTGATTATGAGTGTACTTGCTATCATGCTACAACATCTAGTCCATAGATAGCATAATAATTTTTTAGTTGCTAATGTTGGTGTTTCATGTAAATTAATACGACACAAGTTATTACACATTATTATTCCCGTTGAAATCCATAGCAGAAAATAAAGAATCCTTGACAAAACTACAAATGTTATTTCATATTCGATACAAAATTAGACTAGGAATATTAATGGGCTAACAACTAATCAATTCTTGAATGCAATATTTGATGTGGAGGTGGGAAGTACTATCACATTTATTACTAGAATTAAATCCTAGTAAAAACCAATGTATGTGTCATTAACGACATCGAGGATGGGTAAAGGAAACCTCGACTACACCAACTTTTGGAGTATGTGGTCACTGGTGTTCATATGAACATAGAACAATTGTTGACTATTACATCCTTGAGTTGCTAGGACTAGGATATGACTATGCCACTTGTACCAGCTTTAAAGCATTATCACATCCTTCATCACTGTTTCTAGGTTCTCCTTTCTTTCACACATTAATTACATCCTTGCTGTATATATATATATATATATATAATACCAGCTTTAAAGCATTATCACATCCTTCATCATCGTTTCTAGGTTTTGCTTTCTTTCATACATTAATTGTATCCTTGCTTCAAGGAAACATGTGGTTCCTATCCAATCAACTTACTTTACCCTTACACGGAAGAGGTTTACTCATAATGTCGGCTTTGTAATTATTAATTATCTACCTAAACACTTGTCTCCTTTAACCTTTGCATATCAAATTGGTACTCGAGCTCAATTAATGAAGTTTTCTTTGTCCAACTTCTATAATTATTTCAATTGTTGTTTCCAAATTCTCTTGCTTGGTAGTTCTGCAATTGGACATGTTGCTAGCTTTTTTGCATAAAAAAAGTGCTGGAAGAATTCAAACTTTCCTATTGTTGGAGTCATTTTCCAACTTCACATCATTATTTGGGCTTAACAACTTAATTTACCACTTGTCCTAAGTATTTTGACTCAAACATGCGCTTATATCATCAACATCTCATCATTTCAGTCAACTAGGGCTCCTCCTTGATTCAAGGAGATAATATGGGATGATGTGCATGATTTATGCACCCTACTCAGTCAACTTGGAGAATCCTCACCTGATTTTCAGTTAACAGGAGTCATAAAGGCGCTTATCTACCAATTTCACCTAATTTGACCTAATTTCAGTTAACTGGAGACATGGAAGGCACCCTCACCTAATTTTGGGAATTCAGTTAAGTTCTTCTTAGTTAACTAAAGTAAAAAAGGTTCCCCCACCTACTTGTTGGCATGCAGTTGAGTTCTAATTCAGTTAGACTTTATTCAAACCGCCTCCGAGTCTGTTAGAGTCAATTATGTTGTAGATAAGTGGTTAATTGATGTGCCGAGTGGTGTTAACTGAAAAGTAAGCCACTCTCATGCATTCAATTCAAATGAACTCTCAAGGAATCGAATTGCTTGGCTTCTCATGCCATCATTCAGTATTGTAATCTAGCTTCTAAGATTAATGAATAGTTTTTACTGCTGCAAGCCTTTTGCACAATATTTATGACACTTATTGATATAAAATTTAACATGCTTCAATTGTGAGAATTGTCTTGTTTTGTAGATATGTTGTGTCTCAATTTCATATGAAGGATCACAACCTAGCTCAAATACCATATAAAATTGTGACAAAACAGATCTACAAAACAAGACAATTCTCACAATTGAAGCATGCTAATTTTACATCAATAAGTATCATAAATACTCTGCAAAAGGCTTGCAGCTGTAAAAACTATTCATTAATCTCATAAGCTAGATTCCAATACTGAATGATGGTATGAATAACCAAGAAATTCAAATCCTTGAGAGGTCATTCAAATTGAATGCATGAGAATGGCTTACTTGTAATTTAACACCACTCAACACATTAGTTAACCACTTAACTGCAACATAATTGACTCTAACAGACTCAGAGACAATTTAAATAGAGTCTAACTGAGTTAGAACTCAACTCCATGCCAACAAGTAGGTGGGGGCACCTTTTTTACTTTAGTTAACTGACAAGAACTGAATTGAATGCCCAAAATTAGGTGAGGGTGCCTTCCATGTCTCCAATTACCTAAACTTAGGTGAAATCAGGTCAAATTGGTAGATAGGTGCCGTTACGACTCCAATTAACTGAAAATTAGGTGAGGATTCTCCCATTTGGCTAAGTAGGGCACATAAATCATGCATATCATCCCATATTAGCTCCCCAAATCAGGGAGGAGGCCCATTTGACAGAATTGATGAGATGTTGATGATGTAAGCACATGTTTGAGTCAAAATACTCAGGATAAGTGGTAAAGTAGGATGTTAAGCCCAAATAATGATGTGAAGTTGGAAAATGACTCCAACACCTAATGAAGTTCCATGTGACCTTCCACAAGTTACTTCAAACTCGAATTGACTACCTGCCTGGATACTATGTGATGCTTTTTGGATTTCGGAATTTCGCAATTGATTATATTAATCTTTGTGAGGTTGTTTGCAATCACTTTCAAGCATGTCCATGGAATTATCCTCATTGCAAGACCATATGTTCATGGAGGAAACCAGGCCAATTATGATCAGTGGAACCAAGGCTTTCAATCATAGATAGGAAATGATTTTTAAACACCGTGTAAATTGCAAATATGATTTTTCAATACCTTCTAGTGACATATGATATGACCATCGGACACGCAATAATTGTGGAAAGGTAATATTTTGGAACGAAGGTAGAGTATTTTAACCAACTGCAATTAGTTGTACAAAGACATCAAATTCATAGGTCTTGTACAAGTAGCGATATTGTTTAACTATGGATGAAAGCACGCCGAACAATGTTTTGGCATACACGATTCTATCTCTTGTCAAAGCTTCTTTTCCTTGTTGTAAAAGCTAGTAAATCGTGAATCTAATATGTGATTATTTTGTAACCAGAGATAGGAAAATTAATCAAATTCACAGTTTCATCCCTGCACTGCACCAGATCTAAAGCATAAAAACATTTCAAGTTTCATATTTCAATGCATATTACATACAATATGATCTACAACTTCAGCAGGTATCCGCTACCATACAACACTTATTATTCTAATGTAGATTTTAATTTTTTTTATATAAATTTGTACTTATAAGATGGATTGTGCCTTACCCTTTTATGTCATAATGTTGATTTGAGGGTCATTAAGTATAAAGGTCTATGCTCAAGCAATAAATGGTTCCATATATATTGATTACAACGAATTCTAGTAATAAGTTAACTTACATTGTTTTAAGTAATTCCAAGTCTTTTAAAGGGAATTCTCATTACACAAAATGGATATGCTTAGATAGAAAATGCATAAAGTGGAATGCCTACATCTCATCTCTCATCTATTATCAGGGATGATTTTAAGGAACCATACTTATTTAAAAGTGTATAAATGTTGGCGAATATTACCAATTCTTAAAACGCCAACTATAAAATGATTGGCGATATTTTTCAAAAAGTATTTTAATTTCCAAGGATTTTATATCATTTATATAATAATTTGGCTATTTTTAGGGTGAAAAAGTTTTACCCCATAAAAATTGGGCGAAACAGGGCTTCAAAAAATGCAAAATGACGAATGTCTTTTGGGAGAAAAACATGGAAAAATAGCCCACTGGGCTAAAATTCGCCCCTAAAATTATCCCTATCTATTATGTATTTGAGAAGATGCATAAAATGGAATGCCTACATCTCATCTCTTATTTATTTGAATGGTTTATGTGATTGAGCTTCAACATAATAGTGATTTGTTTTAAAAGCAATATTTCAGTTTTTTTTTTCATTTCAATGATTTAATTTTTTTAAACGTGAAAACTTTTAAGAATAAAGATTCATGTTTAAAGTTTTTTAAAGTTTTCAATAACTTTTGTTAAATCCCTATCTATTTTATTAAATTAAAAAAATAATAAATATCTTATTTTTTACTTACCCTCATTGAAAAATATATTATCTATGATTATTTATTTATTAAAATATAAACATTTAAGTGAAGATTATCTTTTATCTTGTATGGCCCATTCCCATTTTTATAGTATGTCAACATATTAAGAAAAATAATATCATTAAGTATAGAGGTCTATGTCAACAAATAATATGTTATATCATGCAAGACCAAAAGACAAATAATATGTTGAGAGAATGTTTCCCACCAACCCAATAAATAAATCTATATGATTTATATGTTGAACCATATATATGGTATATATGTATGAATGACCTCAACACGAGCACTAAGCCTTTGACTTATTTAAATAAAACAATCTTAATGTATAGATATTGATAATTTGTCACCTCAACACCAGCACTACACCTGACTTATTTAAATAAAAAACCATTTAATGGTAGATGTGGATAATTTGTCACTGAATGTATCAATGTTGACACCATTTTAAATGCATTGGTGACTAGATATTTTGTTCGGTTAGATATTAAAAAATGCTATATTCTTTTCTTATTTATCTTCTTTACCAATTATGTTAGGTGTGATGCTTACGTTTTAAATAAGTGATAAAACTTAGAATATGGTAAAGAATGCAACATCGTCATCATAAAAAAGAGGATTTCAGATAGTAATAATAATTATATGTTTATTTTATATTTTAGTTATTTATTAAATTTGGGCATTATATAAATAAAATTAACCTATGCTAGATCAAGTACAACAAAATTAAACATGGTCAAACCAAATAAAGTCATGTAGAATTAAAGATCATGCTTAGGCTAGATCAAATACAACAAAATTAAACACGGTCAAACTAAATAAAATTTATGTTGTCATGTAGAATTAAGGATCATTCCTGTATTAGGTAGAGAGCCACCTTTGTCTTGGCTGGTGGGAGAGTCTTCATTTCCTTAGAAATTGCTAAGTTAAGAAAAGGATCTTGTCATCCTAGGGTGTATTTAGGGAAACAAATTATAATTCCTTATGTAGTTTTTATTAGGAACATGGCTTACTAACTAGGATGAATGAGTAGGGGGGTTTCAAGGGGATTTGAAAAGCTTATAAAAATAGGGCACATGTTTAAAAGCCTCATTGTTGTTAGACTAGCATAGATCCAAATCCTGGGCTCTATCAAGCACCGAGATGGATCAAATCTCTAACCTCTTCTTAGGTATCCATTGATTTGATTCAAACCAAACAACACATCTTTTTATTTAAGGTCCACATATAATTTTATTATTATTAATATTTAATATTATTTATGGCCGACATATAATATTTTTTATTTTGTTAGGAACAAACATTGCATCATTTCCCCACACATGGTTTTAAAACCATATGCAAGGCCCTCCTACAATCATGGGTTGTTTAGGAGGCCTTGCACATGGTCTTAAAACCATTTGCAAGGCCCTCCTAAACCATGTACAATAATACCATGGGTTGTTTAAAAGGCCTTGCACATGCTTTAAAAACCATGTGCAAAGCCTCCTAAACCATGGGTTGTTTAGAATGCCTTGCACATGGTTTTAAAACCATGTGCAAGGCCAACATTTTTTTGGGGATAATTCAATTTTGTGTTTTTTTGACCCACATATTGTTTTTACGGATAATTAAATTTTTACTTTTATATTGTTTTGTTAGGTAGGAAGATTACCACATCTCCCCCATACTATATTGTTTTTTTGGCCGACATTTATTTTGGCCTATTAGAAAATTTATTTTTTATTAATAAAAATAAAGTTACAAAAGTGATATTATTTTTGCGCCGAGAGGCGCTCTACAGCCCAGTATGGGGGAGATCTTGTAACGTTATGTAATGTTGTAATGTTACGTAACGTTGTAATGTTACGTAACGTTACATAGATGTCGGCTATAAAAATAAACTTTTAATTATCTTCCAAAATAATTGTCGGCCACAAAAACAATCTAATATGGGTGAGATGTTGTAATGTTCCTACCTAACAAAATAATAAATAAATAAATAAATAATTTGATTATTTGCCATAAAAAAATGTCCGTGAAAAAAACAACACAATATAGGGGAGATGTTGTAATGTTTATACTTAACAAAATAATAAAAAATAATAAAAATAAAAAATTGAATTATCCACAAAAAAAATGTTGGTCATGCACATGGTTTTAAAACCATGTGCAAGGCCTCTTAAAAACCCATGGTTTTATTGTACATGGTTTAGGAGGGCCTTACAAATGGTTTTAAAGCCATGTGCAAGGCCTCCTAAACAACCCATGGTTTTGTTGTACATAGTTTAGGAGGTACTTGCAAATGGTTTTAACACCATGTGCAAGGCCTCCTAAACAACCCATGATTTTAGGAGGGCCTTGCACATGGTTTTAAAACTATGTATGGGGGAGATGTTTTAATGTTTTTTCCTAACAAAATAAAAAATATTATATGCAGCCATAAATAGTATTAAATATTAATAATAAAAATATTATTTGTGGACCTTAAATAAAAAAATGTGCCTTTTGGTCTGAATCACATTAAAGGTGATAGTTGAGTGCAATACTTAAGAAGAGGTCTGCACCTCCAAAGATTTGATCCCTCTCGGCGCTTGATAGAGCCTCGGATTTGGATCTATGCTGGTTTATTTTGTGTTACAAAATCTCTCCCATAATATTCACTATCACAATTATTTTTGGCTGACATGTTGCATACGTTAGTAACGTTACGCCACGTTACAAGATCTCTCCCATAATATTCACTTTCACTATTATTTTTTGCCGACATGTTAGTAACGTTACATCACGTTACAAGATCTCCCCCATACTGGGCTATAGAGCGCCTCTCGGCACAATAACAAGTATTTTTACTACACCACTCCAAGGTACTAGAGGCATTGTGTTAGAGCTAGGCATCCAAGAATCAAGTACTAGGTGAAAATGAAATTTTAAGGTTTATATGAGGATTTCAAATAGTTAAGCCTATAGATCCCTTCTTTCTTTTTGGACTTAAGCCTCCATAACTTGTTCCATTTGAGGTCCAAAATGGGACTTTACTCAATAGTTGATACCCAAATGTAGGAATTTATTTCTTGAAGGCCTTGGTATAGTTTTATCTCCATTAACCTCTCGACTAAGCTATTGGAGCATAGAACCAAAGATTAGTGAAACGATTTCCAGGGTCAATTTTTTAAACTTCCTCTAATACTAATTTATTTGGATTGGACAGATGAAGCTTATCCTTTAATATTGGCCCAACTTTTTTATTGTCTAGATTAAGTGTTGAATAAGGTTGTTCCCTTCTTGTTGGCACACCATTATAGGTGAATGGATAAGAACCATGTAAATCGTCCCAAATATTTATCATTATACCTCATAATAGGGTGCCACCATAATGAATTCTTAGTGAAGGAAAACCCTATTTTGAGTGAGTCACCTTTCCATATGAGTTTGGGTTTAATGGGTTCCCATGATTTCCAAATATCCTTTGCAACACAAGTGTGTTTAAATTCTACATGTGAAGGAGTAATCAACAAAGTTTAATAACTTTTCTTTTCTACGCATTTTTATCCAAAGTGGATCCAACACATAAGTAAGATTTTCTAACCCTTCTTTCCCTCAATAACTCGATGACACATTTTAAACAAAGTTTTACCATCTTAGGTGTGATTATGGATGCCACCCATATCATGCCATTCCCGGGGGAGAAAACATAGATTCTTGTTCATTCCGTGGAATATTTTCCTTCAATAAAAGTTGGCATGGAGAAAATTTCACGTTTTTCCTTCCTTCAACAAACATCAATAGAGGCTTTTAACATGAATACAGTAGACATGTGTAGCAACCAGTAATTTGATTCATATATCGAATTCAATAACTAGGGTCATGGGTTTACTGATACATATTTGGTTTTTTTAATCAATTGTTTGAATAGTAACTTCCAAAAGTTATTTATAAAAGCACTTAACACAAAAAAATTCCTAGAAATTTGAAAACTTAGCCATATTGTTTCCATGATAAGCCTTCAATACAAAAAATAACCTGGGATCACCTTCTAGCTTTTCCTATAACATTTAGTCTCAACCATTTGAATTTTGGAACCCAAATATTTACAAACATTTTAAATTTTTCATATTTCTATCCATTCACTCTTGTTCCTACTAGGCGGTTAGAAAGGAATCATTATCAAAGTGATCATTCACTAGTTACCTAACATTAGGTTAGAGAGAGGGATACATTTAATTACACCCTAAGACATTCTATTGGAAGAAGATATCCTAAGGGAGTGAGATAAATTCTAGATGATTTGCATCTTCTCCAGCGAGTTGGCCAGAATCCGATGACACAATTTGTTTCTAAAATTGCAATTTTCATTGTTGAAATTACAATTTTGATTGAGAAATGGATTCACCACCCTCGATTAGCCTTGGGGCACCCTGATTATGTGATTCCAACAACTAAAAACTTCCATTTCAACAATTTTTGTCTGATTTTGACTGAAAAATTTGTCGAATAGTGGGTAAAAAATTGTCTAGACTTTAGCTTACTCCTATCCTAAATCTTTACCTATGATGACAAAAAGAGTAGGTCAAGTGGAAATCATTTGCATATATATTCGAAGGGAACAATTTCCTTTGGAATGGAAAAATAAGTTGAGGAATAAAGAAACAACATTTTAATTACTTCTAATAAAAACTATCCAGTCTAAGGGCCTTTGGCATGGCCAATATAAAAGTTCGTTCAAATCTGTAAGAATCATTTTAAAATTAAATTATTTAGACCTAACAATTTTATTCTTTCCAACAAAACATTAACATTATCAAGGAAGAAGATGCCTTATGCGATACTTATATGCTTAGGACTAATGAATTTTGAAAATATATGTTTAATGAATAAACATTTGGATTTGTCTGGGACTTTATAACATACAATAAGTAAAGTTATCAACCTATAGTTAGTGATTAATTCATAATTGTTGAGCTTAGGATAAATCTTATCAATCATGTGTTTACATATCCACCCAGTGATTGCTTCTGAATAAGTTATTTGTAAACTTAAAACGAATCAAATTGACAATACACTATATTATGTTATTGAATTTAAGTAGGAAGCCATAATAACCTAGATTTATAATCACCATTTCCATTAATTCCATTTTTATCTCATCCGAAGTCAAATCCTAATCACACAATCTTTCATTCTTAGGTGAATGGCAATATGGAACCACATCAAGGTCTATCTACACAACCTCAATCATTCCTTGAGATTCTGTGTTAAGCCCTATATATTGCGACATTTCATTTCTATTATTCTATAGTTAGTAGTCTTTATTGGTCAACTAGGACCTTACTTGTATTTGTATGGTCAACTAGAATTGTAATTGTACCCTTTGTATCCTCTCTCTCTCTCTATATATTTATATACCAAGGAGACCTAGTTTTAGGATCATCTTAGCTTCTCTTGTGCATTGATACATTGTATAGCAGGTTTTCCCCTAAAAAATATTTCTTATTTATCTCTTTATTTAATTCTCAAGGAGTTAGGTTACTCTTTCTTTATGTTTTTATGCTATTTTGTGAATTTGGCGCATAACATTTGGTATCACAATCATTTTCACTCTAAATATTTTTAGAAACCCCCGAACAATGAAATTATTTTGTGAGTTTGGTGCATAACATTTGGTATCATAACCATTTTCACTCTAACGTTTTTTAGAAATCTCTAGAAAATGAAATTTTAAGGATCCTTAGAGGACATATCAAAGTGTATGTGGTAAAAAGAAAGTTCAAATTTATAGTATGTGGAAGTTAGGGTTTTTTATTAGTTCAAAATCTAGTCTCAAATAGGTGTTCTGGGTAAAACTATTATATATTAAGCTTGATAGATACAAATTACATCCAACCTATTGTATGGGAAGGAATATGAATGATATTTTTTGTGGTAAAAAGTTTAGAAGCATAGAATGAAAAATAAGACATGTGTTACTATGTACAAGTTTTCTTCCGAAAGGAACTAAAATAACAAGTTTTGGGAAAGTTACCATAATCTTGGCACATAAAAATTGGGTCAAACCTATGGCATTGTAGAGAACACATACTAGTATATTACAAAAAAAAAATTAGACTTAGAGGGGCAAATTTTCAAAGTTAGTTTAGGAGCAAGGTTGACCAACAAGATAATATACAAACTAGGGTTTTTAAAGGTACATCAACCTGAAACTTGAATAACTTTTGATTGGATTATATATTTTGGGTGATTCAAAAGGTGCGATAAATAGGAAAAAACAAATCTAGTAAATATCTGTGGAATCTAATGACAAGAAGTGGATCAAAAATTACTTCTCCAACTAAACCTCCTGGAATATCAACCATGGATCATGAAGAAAATGAATAAATGTATAGCCGACTATCCAATTTGAAGGCCAAGTTTAAGGAATTTAATTTTAATTTAGTGACACATGTTTAGTTAGTAACACAAAAAATGATATAGAAAATGAGTTGAAAAAGATGGCCAGTAAAGAGCATCTTGAAGTTATGAAGGGGGTAATTATGAATGATATGAGGCATCTCTTTCCTAATAAATATACTCAAGAAGAGTATACATAGAACAATAGGGACTTATTCCATTCATAGATTAAGAAAATTGAAAAATAATTGGAGAATAAGAGGTTTGAGTCCCTAACATTTGAGAATTCATCTCATTATTATGGTTTCTACTTAGGATGAAGGAACTACTTCATTACAAAGGTTGATATGAGATATTTTTATGGGAATTATCCAATAACATGCATATTCTTAAATGGATAATTCTTTGATCTACACCAAGTTCCAACTTTACGTAAGGTAACTGTTGCATCCTTGTATTAAGAACCTGCTCAATTTGTATGGAACCAACGAATTTATAATCATAAGAGGGAATATGTTGTATCTTGGTATATATTTCATATCAATTCATATAATATTAAGGGTATATTAAGTGAAACACGTTCTTTATCCATTTGATAAATCACAGGAAAAGGTATAGAGCACATTAAGCAGTGTCAAAAGATGAGTCTTAGAGTGAAGAAAATTCAAGAGAATAATTTATTTGATGTCTTTGTGGGAAATTTAAAGAAGATAATTCAACATGAGGTACATCTCTTTTAACCTAAATAATTGGATAATTCTTTTATTTTGGAAAGGAAATTTGAAAGTAAAAATATGGCTACTAGAAGGATCACTACTAACAACTATAGAGAGGGACATGCTTCCTCACCCAACTTCACTCAACCTACAAGGTTTACACCTAAACAAGTGGAGGAAAGAATATAAAAGGAGTATGTTTGAACCATGATAGAAAGTACAGTAAGGGGAATACATGCAATGAGAATCAATTATATTCTAGATATATTGTGAAGGGGAAGAAGATATAGAATTAGAACAGTATCAAGAGGTACATCTAGAAGATATTATTCCAACCACATATTTCCTTGCATTGGATGACATTAGCACTCTTAAAACTCTCAAGATATAAGGATAACTGAAAAAGAAAAAGGTAACAATGTTGATTGATTCTAGTAGTACCCATAACTTCATAAATTGCAAAATATCCAAACTTCTCAATTGCTATGTATATCCAACACCATTTCAAGTAATGATTGCATATGTAGGTTCCATAATTTTTTATGGAAGTGCCATAGTATTAATCTTACTATAAGGGAGTATTTATTGGATAGTCCAATGATTGCAATCCAAATGGGTGGTTCTAATTTTGTAATATGGGTCAAATGGCTATAATCATTTGGAACAATGAAACTTGATTTTCAGAAAATTTCCTTGAGATTCTCTTCAAAAGGAAAGTAAATTGAACTCAGAGGTATTCTAGGGAAATCGTATGAAGTGATAAGATCTAACAACATGAAAAAATTACTAATAAATGGACAACATGGTGTAATTGCATAATTATGCTCATTAGATGTTCAAGAATATATACCCTGTATTCCAATCAATCTCCAAAACATTATTGAGAATCATTCCAAGGTATTTGGATACATGCGTAGAGGACTTCCACCTACTCGAGATCATGGCCATGCTATTCACTTTCATCCAAGAAGCGTCCCACCTAAAATCAAACCCTATAGGTACCCATATGCACAAATAATGAGATTCAAAATACGATTCAAGAAATGTTAGACGTAGACATCATTAAAACTAGCTAAAGTACATTCTCTACACCACTGGGGATGGTTCAAACAAAAGCCTGGTTCATGGTGTATGTGTGTATATTGTAGAGATATCAATAATATGGAAATTAAAGAAAATTTTCCTATTCCTATCATCGATGAATTATCATATGAATTACATAGAGAAATTTTCTTACCAATTTGGATTTATAGTCTAGATATCATCAAATTAGAATGATGAAAGAATACATTTCGAAAAGATCCTTCATAACACATGAAATTCATTATAAATGGATGGTGATTCCATTTTTCCTTACTAATGCAATTTCCAAATTTCAATGAATTATGAATTCTATATTTTAAACCTTCCTCCAAAAAATTTTGTTAGTAGTATCTTCTGATGATATACTAATCTATAAATGTTTTTGGGAAGATCGTGTACAACATGTTGACAAGGTCTCAATACTATTCGAGGTGCACCAACTATATGCCGATCCTTATAAATGTGCATTTGGGGTTTATGAAGTGGAATATTTGGGTCACATTGTATCTCATGAAGGTGTCAAAGTGGAACCTAAAAAATTAAAACTATCATGGAATGAACAATTACTAGTACCTTACGAATATTAAATGATTATTATGATTGGCAGGATACTACTGCACATTTATAAAAAAATATGGTAAAATAGAAACACCTCTAACAAGGTTATTGAAAAAGGAGGTATTCCCTTGCATTCAACAATAAACCAAAGAGTTTGAAACACTTAAAGTGGTTATGTGTACAACTTCTGTATTATCCATGCATGAATTAATAAAAACATTAATTGTGTAATGTGATGCCTCAAGGCATGAAATTGGCACAATTTCAATGTAAGAAGGAAGGACCCTTAAACCAATTTATGAAAATTAAATGTTGGCCATACTGAATGCAATTAAGAAGTGCCACCCATACCTAATAGGAAGACACTTCAAGGTAAGAACATATCAAGACAATCTTACATACTCTTGGAGCAAGGATTATATTTAAAAGAGAAATACAAATGGGTAACAAAGATGATAGGTTATGAATATGGAATTATCTACAAAAGAGAAAAACAAAAACAAGTGGAATATGTACTTTCAAGAAAAGAAGATGACAGAAAGGGATGACTATGTGTTATTTCCATTATGCAATTTATTTGGGTGGAATAAACAAGGATATAATGGGTATATTATAAAAAATCATGCAATATAAATCAATGACTAAAAGAGGATCCTAGTTCAATAGATAAATTTGTGTGGATGAATGATTTACTATGGTACTAGGATAAACTATATTTATGTAAGAATTTTCAACTCAAATATAAGTACCTTTTGGAATTGCACACTTCTCCTATAGGAAGACATCTAGGGTTCTTGAAAACTTACCATAGTATCAAGAATTATTTTTTCTAGGAAGGCCTTAAAGATGATGTCCAAAATTTTGTGGCATAATGTTTGGTTTGCAAATGGAAAAAAAGAGAGACTATCAAGACACTAGATATTCTACAAGCAATAACCATACCATGTTAGCGTTGGGAAGAAGTCTCAATGTATTTTACCATAGATCTATCAGAGTAATAAGGAATTACTATCCTCATGGTAATATTGAATTGAATCACAAAGTTTGCCCATTTATGCTCCATTTCTCATCCTTTTAAATCAAGTACAATAGTTGTAACATTCATGGAAATAGTTCAAAAGCTACATGGAATCCCCAAGATTATTGTAAGTGATAGAGATCAAATTTTTACTGGTAATTTTTGGAGTGAAATATTTTCTTGTTTGGGAAATCGATTGGCTCACAACACCTCTTACCATCCTTTATTTGATGTGGAAATTGAGATTGTAAATAAATTCCTAGAAGATTATTTTTATTTCTTTTCATTCGATAAAAAAAACAACGGGTTAAGTGGCTTCCCTAAGTAAAATAAAGGCACACAACATCTTTCCATGCTTCATAAAAAATCTCACCATTTATGGCACTTTATGGCTATCATCCTCCTTGTATCACATCACCCTTGAATGAGAAAGATAAGGTTAAATTAGTGAAGGATTACATATAGCACCAAAAATAGGTTCTCCAACTATTAAAAGATAAGTTGGATATAGCACAAAATAGGATGAAACAAAAACCAAAGCAATATTGTAGTGAAAGGAAATTTGAAGTGGGAGATTTGGTATTATTGAGGCTACAACCCTACACAAAAAATTTCCTCAAGAAACAAAAGGACACAAATTTATTTCCTAATTAATATGGTCCCTGTAAGGTGTTGTAGAGGATTAGAATTATGGCTTACAAATTGGAGTTTCCTCCATATTCATGTGTACATCTAGTATTCCATGTTTATTTCCTAAAAGAGGTAATTGGCGAAAAGATCGCAGTGTAGACTATTTTATTAGAGATCGATGAAAAAGGGAAATTGATACTAGAACCTAAAACAATCCTTGACACAAGAATCAAGCAACTGAAAAACCACTCAATTATTAAGTACCTCATCAAGTGGAAGAACTTGTGAATAGAAGATGAGACATGGGAATATGATTTGTTCATGCAGAAACATCCAAATTTAATCAAATGTTTAGAATACCACTTGTTTAAAGGGAAGGGGCATGATTATCCCTATATATTGTGACATTACATTTATATTATTATATTTGTATTATATTTATTGGTCATCTAGGACTTGTAATTGTAATTTTAATTGTATGGTCGATTATAATTGTAATTATACCCTCTGTCTCCTATATATATACCAAGGAGACCTAGTTTTAGGATCATATCATCTTGTTTTGTGCATTTGATATACTATATAAAGAGGTATCCCCCTCTAAGAGAATTCTTATTCATTTGTTTATTTTATTCTCAATGCATTGGGTTACTCTTTCTTTCTATTTTTATGCTATTTTTTGTTTTTTGTGCATAACACTATAATACAACCTTATAATGGTTCACAAATTATTTCTAAATATTTCTTTCTTGGTGGTTTTAAATATTTATCGAAATTAAAAAAAGACCATCAATCGTATTATTTATCCCATGCACTATATGGTCCTTTTAATTAAAATGCTATTCTCACAAAGTTCTAAAGTGTCACCCCCCCTACCCCATAGTTTTGGATAACTGGTCATGTCTTGTAGAATTGTAATTATAGGTACTAGATGTCCGATGATTTCCTTAATGTGTGAAACAAATTATGCACCCATTATTGAATATAAATTACTTGTGTCACCTAGTGGGATTCACAAGGGTCCACATGCTCCACAAGACCAGACATACCTCTAAATTATAGGGATTTTTTTGGAAAAGATCGATTTTGCGGTGTCAAGGGTCAACATAGTCCTCATGTTTAGTAGAAACCAATTTCGTCGCACCTTGTTAATGTATTTTTATTTCCTCCTTTATTTTTCCCCTTTTCATATGAAAAATCATGTGAAAATATTGGCACTCAAACAAAGGAACACATATCTTTGTACAAAAGATTTTTTAATGTCCTGTTTTTACTTGGTTCTACAATCCATAAGAGTTCTTGTTGTAGAAGTGGAGGCTTCAATTGCCTCTTTAAAAAAGAGTTGTGTTTTCAACATAACACATACCTTTCAGTTATGGGTGTGGAGGTTGACTCTTTCCCTTCCCATTTTATTTCTTTTATGCACTTCACATGCATTTTGGTTATGGATGCAAAGAATACCACTTGACCTTTTTTTATGTTTAATGTTCTCAAGGCCTTCTAGTTGCAAATGTGGAGAATGATCCTTATCTTTCTTGTTGTATCAATATTTTTATTTATTACTTTTTTTAATATGGATGTAGATAAAAACACCCCACCTTTCCCCTATCATTCTATCCCATTTCCCATACCACCCCGTTCTAGATGTAGAAATAATTAATCAATTTTCACAACATTTGTCCTCAACATTTATCACTCCAAATTTTCCTTTGCATACAAATATGGAAGTCACTGACTTAACCTTTCATCTACATGATAAATCTTTGCAATTTTGCATCAATTTTTTGGTTTATATGTGGAATCCATTCCCAATGGTTTGCTTCCCTTTCTACTCCTATAATTCAAGTGGATGTTACATGGATTGATATATGACCTTCTCATTTAAAATCTTAATTTGATGGTAGAGGATGGAATTGAATCTCTTTATTGGTATTTTGTTTTGTAAATAAAAATGGTTATATTACTGTGAAATCACATGGTTATAGAGCTATCATAAAAGAACAGTTCCACCACCCTCAGCTTTAAACAAATTCACCATCTTCCCCCAAAAAGCATAGACTATAATGTCTAGTACAAAGCTCCATACCAGAGAAACATAAGACTATAAAAAATTTTGCATATAAATCTAACCCTACAAACACTACTAAAAGACTGCATAAATAAAGCAAAAGAATCCATGAATGTGGCATCACACCCGATTCTAGGTGTGAACGCCCAAGATTGAAAACACCGCAGCAGACTGGGTGACCTTCACGCTTTCTGGCATCTTCATGTATTTTCCTCCTGGGTGCTCCATTATCCTCCATCTATCCTTTTTACTCAATACTCCAACCACCTAATGCTCCATACCTGGGTGGGAGAGGTGAATTCCTAAGAGGGATGCCACGAGATCAATCTTCCTATGCATTAACCGAAAAATATGCTTTATGCTCTTTCCAAGCCCTTACAAACTCTTCATCTCCCCCTTTTTGGCCTCACGAAAAAGGGACACGTGTGGGATGAAGTTCATAATCACCCAGTAGAGCATGATCATACGCTCATAGGTAGTCACTCTCCCAGTCATGGAGCATGGATTCACCACCCCGTATTCAAACTCCTGATGAAACTCTTCAATGGGAAAGTTTTGCACTTCCTCCCATAGATGCTTCTCCACTGTCTCGATGGACTTTCGAGTTGCAAGTGGGATACATTCTTTGAATAATGAGGAGGCTACTTGAGCATGGGTTTGCACCCATGTAGCATGCCCCCTTCCCGTCGTCATATTGTCCACTCCCTTTCCTTTCTCCCGGCTAGTAGCCGAGGGCTCACCCATACCCAAATTCATATTGTTACAATGCTTAGGTTCCATCATGAAAAAACACCACCAGTTCTTCTCACCACAACTCTAGAAATACAAGGTTAGTCCGTAACCTCTCATAGGAATAGAAATAACAGGATTCTTCCTCAAAAAACAAATGAGGAGCATAGAACCCGTGCCTAGATTTAAGTAGGAGAGAGCCACATTTTCCTTAACGGTTCTATACGAGCACACCATCTTGCAAATATTTCCCTCACACTCTCCCATACCCAGCTCTAAATTTAGCATCAAACCGATCTTAAAGACCATATCGAAACTTTGCAACGAATCCATCCTTTTTCTCCTCCTAAACAAGTCTTTGTACCCTAATTTATGGATGAGGTGATCAAGGGGGTATATTTTATCCTTCTCATGCATGGTCAGTCATGGAAGAGCTCTGATGATGTGGGAATCTCCATCATCCTCCTGTCATCAACCTCATGGGAAATAGTGGGATCCTCCACTTGTCGGTTCACGTTGAAATCTTGGGTGGCTAGATGTCTGCATTGGGGAGCCCACCTTTCATCCTTGAAGTCCTCCAGTGGCCCCATCCTGCAAACCCTACCCCCCTCCACACCTATGTTGGAAATCATGTCAGTCACCCTATTCGCATCCCTCCTAACGTGGCTAAAGGACATATCTAAGTGTGAAGAAACAAGGTCGCACAAGACATCCAACCTTCTATCAAATCTACAGCTGGAGGAAATTTTTCGGTTGATTTTCCATTGGCTAACTGTTTGGCCATCTGGATCAAAATGTTCGAGTCACCCTCTATGATCACTGGTATCCACCCTTCCCTGAACACAATTTTGAAACACTGGACAAGGATTTCCAGCTCTGCTGAGTTATTGGTATTGAAATCTATAGAGCCATAGAAAAACTTCAGTATTTTCCCTACCGAGTTCCTACAAACCCATCCATATCTGGAAGCCCTTGTATTACCCTTTTCTACCCCATCAAAATTAAGTTTGAATACCCAACCAGGAGCGGGAGCCCAGGAAATTGGGCTTGAGGGCCTGCAAATTTTGACCTTTCGATGAAGCTTGTCCAAATATCCTCTATCCATGGCATATCTCTCCGCAATGAGGGCTTCCATACCTGAGAATTCCTTATCCTTCTCACTCCATTGCATGCTCTGGATGGTTTCCAAGAGATTCGATGCTACAATTCGCCAAACCTCCTCAGTTTCCTACCTCTTATCCTGAAAAATACAGTTGTATCGCTCCTTCCAGACATTCCACATAACTATTCCAGTGAAGGTAGACCACAGAGTTCAAATAATGTGATTCTTGAATAATCTGGGGTTCCAATCTCTAAGGGATTGAGTCGGGTTACCTTTGCATCAATCTCTCCTTTGGAAAATAGTAGCACCCTTGTCCCAGATAAAGGTTGTGAAGGGGAAGGTGTCTAGAAGATGGTTCATACTTTCTTCATTATTTAGGCACAAGACACACTGGAAACGACATTGAATCTCTCTACGCCTAAAATTTTCACCTATTAGAAATCTGTGCATGACCACCATCCAACAAAAGGTAGCAACCTTTGGCCATGGGTTGGTTTCCAAGATACTTTTCCAAATTCCATCCTCTACTTCTTGGCTATGGGATCGAATATCATAGGCCTCTTTGATGTTGAAGGCTCCTTTTTGAGTGTATCCCCATTGCAATTATACGAACCAAGTTTGGGAAGGATGCACCTCTCTTGGAGTTCGTCCTTGAGATATTGAAGAACAATGAAAATTTTCCTTGGTTACCAGGACTTTCCCCCTAACCAGAATCAACTAGCTTCTCTGATCCTCTAGATCCTCACCCTCCCAGTACTGACACTCTTTCAACTTGCCTTCCACCATCCCTTTGGTTATGATGTACTGCCAGTGAGGATCAAGCCCTAGTTTAGGAAGCTGGTTCTAGGAATCATCTCAGAAGTTTTCATATTCCCCATCCCTAATTTCCCAAAAGCTATGCTCCTGGACCAACTTACATCCAACAAGAGCTTTCCTCCAGATGTGGGATCCCTATGACTCCTTATTATACCTAATCAAGTGGATCTTTGGTCATCCTCTAGCATACTTTACATGCCAAAATTTGGACCATGGTTCTAGCGTGTGATTATGCCACCTCCACCATATTTTATCCCCTTGAATTTATCCCATGACTTCAGGGTCATGAAACCATATCCCCTCTATCCTTATGGCTGTAGATCCTCTCCCAGCTAACCAAATAAAACTTGGCCTTAACTTCCCTTCCTCCCCACAAAACGTTTCGTTGAATACTCCTAATCTCCTTTCTAAGCGACTTTGGAGTAGATAACACTGAAAAAAGGTAGATCGGCATAGCCCGCAACACTGATTTGACTAAGACCAGTCTACTAGGTAGGTTTAGGGGGTGCAAAAACCAACTTGAGAGCCTACCCTTTAACCTATCCACCATATCCTTCCAAGAAACCATTTTATGGATCCCATCCCCAATGGGACCCCTAGATACGTGGAGGGAAATGTTCCTTTGGAGAATCACATAATCCTGACAATGTTCCTCTAAACTATGGTAGCTGTGTTGAGAAAGAAGACCTGAGATTTGTCAGCATTGACAGCCAACCCAGAATATTTTGCAAATATATTAAGAATCTTTTTAAAATCTTGTTCCTCTTGGACTGAAGGGTGCCCCATGAGCATAGTGTCATCCACAAATTGCCAGTGCATCTATTTGTCCATTCGTTCATGGAGAGTGAGTCCACGAACCTATCCTCCTACTTTCTAGGAATGGATAAGCTTGCTCAAACCTTATTCCATTAAGATAAAGAGGAAAGGAGATAGGGGGTCTCCTTTCCTGATCCCATGGTAGGGATGAACATTTTTTGTCGGAGAGCCATTTAGAAAAATGGAAAAGAAGGGGGTGGTCACCAGATTCATGACCCACTCCACCCAATATGATCCAAATTCATTTTCCTCCTACACTTTGTCCATGTATTTCTAGCTTAATTTGTCATAGGCCTTTGCTATATCCATCTCTATCAGCATTCTTGACCTCTTGGTCCATTTTAGAGAATGGATAATTTAGTGGATGCTATAATACCATCCAAAATTTGTCTTCCTTCTATGAACCCAAACTGTTCCGGACTAATCAGGGATGGGAGGAGGGGTTTTAATCGATTCACTATCACCTTGGATATAATTTTATAAATCACATTACAAATATCTATAGGCTTGAACTTACCTGAAGTGTCTGCCCCATCCCCTTTTGGGATTAAGGACATGAAGGTTGCATTGAAGGCCTTAACCACCCCTCGTCTGCATCTTGACTCCTCCACTATTTCCAGAACCTATTCCGTAATCAGGTCCTAGAAGAAATGGAAGAAATTTGTGGTGAAGCCATCCAGGCCAGGGGATTTCCCTTGGGGCATATGACTTACCGCTTCCTCCACCTCCTGCATGGATATACGTTTAACTAAAATCTCATTATCCTCTCTGGTGATCACCCTATGTATGAGGGTACTAATATGAGCTATGTCCTGACTCCTGTCACTGCTATCCTCGGTCATTATATACTCAAAATGACTGGCTAGTTCTTCCTTAATTTCTCCTCTAGTCTCCACTTGGGACCCATCATATTTTTTGAGCCAATGGATCTTTGAGCCATGCCTATTGTGGACAGTTGAGTTATGGAAAAATTTAGAATTATTCTCCCCCTCTTGTAGCTGCTTGACTCTAGACTTTTGGTTCCAGTATATTTCTTCCGGCTTCTCCCTTGCGTTGTGTTGTCTAAGCATATATTTATCTTTCTATTTCATCTCTTCATCCCATCCTATTTCCATTCCTTTCTTATGGATGAGTTCAATATCCCCAATCAGTCTCCTCTTGTCTTCAAAATTTTTCCCAAAATCCTCTTTGTTCCACGTGCATATTTTGGACTTGAGAGCCTTTAGTTTATGCTGGAAACGATACATTCTTGTTCCCACAGGAGGGACCATATCCTGCCGCCACTGTTCCACCATATCTTTGAAGTCCTTATGTTCCAACTAGAATTTTTCAAACCAAAAAGGTTTGCTCAAAGCAGCATTCAACCAATCCTAGTTGAGACTGATTGGCCATTGATCAGAGCCCGCCACAGGAAGGACACTGGAAATGAACTCTGATGTTCCCTTCTATGTTTTCCAACAAAAGGAATATGTCAATTCTAGAGGAAAAAATATTCTCCCCCCACGCTTGTTGTTCCAAGTGAACCAACCATTGCCCATTTCGACATCAACTAGGGGGCTGCGGGATAGGAACTCCCTAAACTCTTCTTGGAATTTTTCTAGTACATGTAGTCCTCCCTTCTTCTCCCTAAGAGAGAAAATAAGATTATAATATCCTCCTATAATCCATTTTCCCTCATGTGCAATCCCCTTCATCCAATTCAAGAGACGCAGAAAAGCTGACTTTTGAGGGAAAGTACTAGGAACATAGACGTTTACCAAGGTCCCTTTAGCTCATGTCTCTAAGAATTTAAAATTGGCCATCAGGGAGAAATTATTGGCCCTCCACTATAATAGGTCAATGGATTTCTGGTGCCACAACACAACAATACTCCCTTCCATACAATCAACATCTGTCGCCATCACCCTGCTGCCTTTCCAAATCTTTTTCACTAGTTTCTCCATCACTTATGAACTGCACTTTGTTTCTTGTAGAAATAGACCATCCATCTTTCTTTCTTGACCTTCCTAGATAAAGTACTAATATTCCTAGGATGGTTGCATCCCCTAATGTTCCAGGACACTATATTCATTGAGTAACCTTACTAACTTCAGAGAAGGTCACCCTTATTGTTGGGTACTGGCCTAATTCAATGAGATTTACACCAACCTCTGCAATTCGCTGCTTATTCGTCTTCCTTCCCCTTTTCAATTCCTCCTTAGGGGATTTCCTTTTACTTCCTTTCTAAGGTTCTGTAGCAATCCCAAGGTTCTATTGATATTTGTTCCTGATTATAGCCTCCTGAAGCAGTTCCAATTGTCTTCGGGAGACATACCCCTGACCCTCCTTATCACATTCCTTCTCAATCTCGTCTAGATCTAGTTCTCCCAGCTCCATTTATTTTGTTTCATATTCGTCCATCGCCTCAGTATGGCTCTTATACTCCTCTCCACTTCTAATTTCTATCCCCTCGATTTCCTATTGCTTAGTCGAGGTTCCTTCCCTAGTCTTATCCTAACCCGATTAACTCTCCTCCAAGATCTAAAAGGGGTTGGTGCTGGTTGTTTCCTTCTCTATATTTTCCTTTTGTGGTTTTGGAAACCCTCATGTATTTCCCTTTCGCCTAATTTTGACCTGCATGAAACAATCACCTTCCGACTCACCTTCCCGACTACAGTTTAAGTTGGCTGGACCCTGGACCCATTTCAGATAGTTTCTCCCAAAGTGGCCATATTCATGACAAAGCCTACATCTAAACAGGAACTATTCATAATCAATCTTTTGGACCCAGTCTTCATCCTCCTAGTTTAGAATTATTTCTCCTTGAATATCCTTTGATGGATTCATGTAGAAAGAGATGTGGGCAAAGGTATTATAATTCTACTGTTTGGTCTACTCTGCAACCTTCACAAATTCCCCTATCGAGTCCCCTATTTCTTTCAAAATATCCATCTCCCAGTATTCATATGGAAGAGCTATCAAACAGATCCACACCAGGGACACCGTCATATCCTCTATTTTTGGTTTGAATATTTCCTTCCAGGTCTTAAGATAAATCCCATTCAAGAAGAAAAAATATGGGCCTTCCTCAAGCACTCTATCCTTGTCCTCCTGGTTAAAAAAGATTATAGTGAAAAATCCTTTTGATCCTAAATGGATATCGTAATGGCCTTTAGGGTTCCATGTGCTCTTGATCCATCGGACTAGATATCTCTCTCGCGGCCACATCCCCACAAAATTCCCAATGAGGTCTTTCTCCCTCCACGTTTCAATATTTTCCCTAATCTTGTCAGATCGAATCTGAATCGACGTGATAGAAATGGCCTTCAAGAGGAAGCCTCCTTGGCCCGCTCTCCTCCCTATTCCCGTACCGTCCCTACTTCCTCCACCATTCCCACTACTGCATCACCTCCCCTTGGTAGCCTGGATCTGAGGGATCTCCATTTCCATGGTTTGCAAGGGGTTTTGCATCCCCCACCCTCAAACCCTTCACTCAGAAACCACACCTTCACTGTCACGTGCACTCTCTCTTTATTGACATTAAAACTTTCCTTGTATGACATATAATTGAGTATTAAGTACATAGACACCAAGAGATTTATAAAGGTTTCTGGTTCATAGATTATACCATATTTTACATCCTAAAGTGTTATGACAAAAAGAAAAGATGGAAAGAAGAAATAGTTTTGATCCTTTCTATGGAGACAATGTCAATGCATTGATACAAGAACATAAACACTTCCACTAGAAAACACTATACAAATGATATTCAAGGCTACCATATGAAGAAACAAAACATGGTAAAGCATTGTCTAGAGGGATGGTTAAAACTGGTTGTAGGTAGGAGGATTTCAACTTTAGAAAATTAATATGGTGGTGTTGTAATCAATCAGATTGCAAGGTTACCTGTAATACACATAAAGAATCATATAAACATAACATATGAAAGAGACAAGAATAGTGGATAGAATAACATATTATATTACTCAATACACATAAGGGTTCATACAATAAACCAAACCAAGTATCTATCTGGCACAACAACTTATATATACATTTACAAAATAGTTATAATAACTACCTGTCAGTTCAACCAAATGACATGACCTATGAGGTTGACCTAATCTCTAATTAGTCGACTAATGAGTCTAGTCGGTTAAATTGACTAGCTCCTCCAACATATCCCCCAGGAACAAAATATTTCTTCGTCCCGAAGAAACAAGGAGATGCTTAAAATTTATGTCTTGAGTAGTGTGTTATAGTGTTTTGTTATGGACTGTGTTGCTTGATTGATGGTCTCTTTTGTATGCAAATATCCATAATGGATTCTACTGTAACTGCTAACTGGTGTTGCAATTTTTCCCAATTACAGAGTAATTTTTGGATATCTATGGTCAAGGTTGTGAGGCTCAACAAGTTCGAAATATTCGGTTGTATCAAAAAGTCCACAATATTTCTCATGTCGAGGCCTAAAAATTGTGTGCTCTCATCTGCAGTGTCAAGTAGTCTCTTCATGTGTGGACGAATCTTGTCGAGAATGTCGAGACTGGGGTTGGACTAGATTATCCACCAGTGTGCTTGTTTTTATAATTTTTCCAGCTTTGTTGTTTCTAATGTCAGTTGGTCTTGAAATGTTTATCCATTGCTTTTGGGATTACCTATCAGTTCTACAGTGTCTTGATGTGCTTGTGAGTCTCCCAGACCCGTTTAAATACTTGGACATAATAGGTAAACCAATTTATCAGGACTTCCTCTATGATAATAGATTCCTCAAAATGTTCTTGCAATGCTTTATGGGATTTTGAGAACATTGTATACTGATTCCTCAATAGAACAGAGGCCTCTTCTACCTGCTCATCCTTGTTTTCCTATAATTGTGCCTGAAAACTATACACGATAGTTTCAAACTATTGGTATGCTTTTTCCAATGGTATTTCGGTGTTGACTTCTTCTGGTACTAGAATGACTTTTTGTGCCAAATACTTGCATTTCGTTAGGAATTACACTTGTTATGTTTTGAGTTTTGTAATTTGTACCCATCTTATTTATTTCCTTAATATGGATTCTTTATTGAGGGCCTCCATCAGTCGGTCCAATTCTTCATCTCTCATATTTTGTGTATCCACCGTTGTGTTTGAACCTATCTGAGCTAGGTGGGTTGGTGATGGAAGTGGTGGAGTGGTGGTTAGGTCAATAGAATCAACCTCAGGAGGGGTGACGATTCTTACCTTCTTTGCTCTTGGCTACTTTACTTCTTCTTCAATGAATTTTTTGAATTGGTCTTCGATAGATATCTTACTCTTAGCAACATCTTCTAATATTTTAGCAGCTCTAGTGTGTAGCTCATCCTCATCATTAGATTCTTTTGAGAGAATGAGTCTACGTTTCCCTTTTCTTTTAATCAGAGTTATTTTCTTCTTTCGTGCTTTAGATATTTTTGCAGCTAGTAGACGAATGTTTCATTTGGTCATAGCATACTCTAGTTTGTCAGACTAATTTTCTTCATCTGTTTGTGCTACCTCCTCCTCCTGATATGTTGGTTCAACCCATTGTTGCGCTGGTGGTACTATAGCTACTTGAAGGGTGTTTAATTCATCTATCGGGTGTCCTCTAGGGTGAACATGCTTACATGAATATGAAATTCATAGTCCTCCTCATTTCCCTGGTCAGTCAGAGGCTTGAAAATCGGTTGATTGGTCTTCTTTGTAGCTATTGGTATTGTGTCTTTGTGCTATATTGTTGGGCGAGTTCTGTGAATATATCCTCGAGCGATGGATAATAATAGAGATCCTCAACCTTTCTTGTTACTTTCTGCATGAACCAAACTATCGTGTGGTCCAGATCCAACTGGATATGCGCTGTCGGTGGTAGAATTCTTCAGATATTTTGTGGTACCCTCCATCTAGCCATTTTGATTTTCAAATTCTAGAACCAAGTTTCTAGAAATATCTTATCCTCCTATAGTTCTTGAGAGTTCCCTGCCATTGAAATTGGCTTGAAATTGCACATACTAAATCTTGTCAGCTCAAGGAATTGCGGGTTCCCGAAAGGTCGTATATAGTACATTGCAATCCATATGATCAGAGATGGGAATCACATTGACACACCTTCCTCCTAACATTTTATAAATATATTCTTTATAAGGTCAGCTAGGTATTGCGCCTAGTAGTAAGTTTTCTCTATTTGTGCTATGTTGTCAATGTCTTCCAGCATGTCGAGCCTTAAACCAAATCCACGCCCTATAGTTGTTAGGCCGGTAGAGACAATATTTTCTACTATTTTGGCTGTAGTGTACTAAATCTGGCTGATTTCTAGTCCTTTTGAATTCTTCTCGGTTGGAGTTCTAGTTAGTTTTTCAACCAATCCTGGGTTTGATCCTACAGGAATTGGTTCCCCTTTGTTTGAAATTTCAGTAAGTATGTAGATGACATCGTCAGATATCTCTATAGGTTTGTCAAAGTAGAATTTCCCATTATGGTACCAACTAATAATGAATTTTTCTATAATTTCCTTTGTTCCTCCAAAGCTTTCCATGAGCAGTGCATTTACGTAGATCATAATGGTGTTGGCATTCACTTTCTAATCTTCTGTCATCATTTTGTTGTTTTTGTATGCCCAATTTTTTTATTTCTCTCCATAATCTCCACCATGCTGATTCCTGAACCTTCTCTCTACAAATGTTCTCCAGCCTCTATACTAATGGGGTTGTGGCCGTTTCTACCTCCTTCATTTTATTTTTTGCAGATCTGGTCTTTTTGGTTTCCATTTTGTTGGTAAAATACTCTAATTCTTTCACAGGTATCTTGGTCTCAAGATTCTGATAGCTTTGTCTCTCTAGCTCTTCGTATAATGATGTGAAGTCTTCATCTGATGCAATATTTATAGGTGGAGTCGATGGTGATCTGGTTGATGAAGATATTAATGGAAGATTTAACCATGAAGGACGCTCTATCAATAGTTCTTTTAATGCGCGCTGGTTTTGTCGCTCCTTCTATCGGTGATCATGTTGATTTGATTGGACTGTTGGGCCTTATTTTATCGATATGCATCATCATTATGAAAATGTTGGTAAAAAGGGTGGTATTCATCATGTCGATGGTTATGTTGTCGGTGGCTACTTCTTCAGAATGGTATTCTACTACTTCCTTCCTGAGAGTTTATCCAAGTCCCTGCCATTTTGATTTTGCTGAATTGTTTCTTTTGTTGGTTTTTAGGGTTTTTATCAGTTTTATAGATTTTTTTCAATTTTTATTTACAGTTATGAAACCGTTTTTTTTGCTGGATTTTTCAGTTTTTGTACCACTTTAGTCGGGCACCATTAACAAGTTTTTGAAATATTTTTCCTTGTAACGTTCTCAGTCAGACTAATCCATTGGTGTTAATTTATTCGACGATATAAGGTCCCATCCACTGTGTATGTAGTTTTTTTGGCTTACTCGACTGTTGTACAACAACGAAAGATATCCAACTGAAAAGTTATTGTTTTTTATATTGCTATCATGCCACGCTTTCTTTTGTTGGTTTTGGATCTCTTGGTGTTGCATAGCAATTAGTCGATGTTCTTCTAGCTTGGTTAGTTGCATTAGTCGCTATTTCTTAGCCTCTTCGACATTAATATGTAAGGTGTCGATGATTATTGGTTCTTATTGTCAAAAATGTAGGGAGATGACTAATTTCTGGACATAAACAAGTCTAAACAGTGTCTGGTTTGTGGATCGTTTATATGTTTTTATGTATGCCCATAAGACAACAGGAATTTTCTCATCCAAATCATCTTCGTTTGTATTGCATATTTTGGTTAAGCCTCTTATCAAAGTTTTGTTAAATGCTTCAATTGCACCATTAGACTGAGGTTGGTAAGATGTGCTCATTAAATGTTCAATTTTGAACTGATATGTCAAAGTTGCAATAGTTTTGTTAATAAAGTGTGACCCCTGATCGTTGATTAAAGTCAATGGACACCCAAATCTGGTAATAATATTTTCATATATAAATTTTGCGGCTACTTCACTGGAAAAGGTTTCGACAAGTTCCACCTCTGCACATTTAGTAATGTATTTGACTGTTGTTCTAATATAGCATGCTCTTGACCTTCTATCTAGTACTGGAAATGGTCCGATAAATTCGATCACCCAAATTTTGAATGTTAAACTTGGATTTACCGATATTAAAGGAATATGAGTGCTTGGAATGGGTCGACCTAATCATTGATAATGGTCACATTTACTAACAATTTTTTTGATAATATCGGTATAATGTTGGCCACCATAAACCCGACTGTTGGATTTTCTTAGCAGTCGTGTCATACTAGAAATGTCCTCCAGCTGGCCCATAGTGTTCATGCATTATTATTTCTCTTTCATGCTCTAAAACGCATTGATGAAGTACCTCATCTAAGACAAGTTTATAGAGGAACCCATTTATTAGTCTATAAGGCATAACTTTCATTGCTAATATTTTCTTTTTTTTGGTACTCATTCCTTCTAGTGCTTGTCCATTTTCTAAAAATTGAGCTATTTCTTCTAGTTCGAAAGGTACAACTTCTATTCGAAATAGATGTGCATATGGAAGTTCATCTTCAACTCCTCTTGGATCCTCCCCCGTGTCGATTCTCGACAAGTGATCGTGTCCAAAATTTAGCTTTCTTGGTCGAACTACAACTTCAAACTCAAATTCTTGAAATAACATCAACCATCGACAAATTATTCCATGATGTAGAGGCTTATTTACTAGATATTTCAATGTTTGGTGATCGCTGTAAAATATTAAAGGGTTGTCTAACATATAGTGTCTATATTTTTGAAGTGTAAAGACCATTCCTAATGCTTCCCTTTCTGTCATACAGTAGTTACGTTCGACTTTGTTAAATTTTCTGCTACAGTATGCGATTGGATAGTCCATTCCATCATCTCCTGGTTGTGTCAGTATTTCACTGATTTATATACTGGATGCATCGATGTGTACATGAAATTTTACTAACCAATTTGGGAATCAGAGAATAGGTGCTTCGACTAATTTTTTCTTCAAAGTGTTGAATGATGCCTTGCATTCTTCAATCCATTCATACTCCTGGTTTTTTTTTAATAACTCTTCTAAAGGATATGTCATGTCTGATTAATGCCAAATAAATTTCTTGTAGTAGCCTGTATGCCCTAATAAAACACTGACTTGTTTTGGGTTAACTGCAGTTTTCAAGTAGAGAATGATTTTGATTTTTGCGAAATCGACCTTGATGCCCTCTTTGCATACAATATGTCCTAGTAGAATTCCTATAGGAGTTACAAAATACATTTATTTATGTTAAGAGATAGCTGAATTTGTCGGCACATTTCTAGCATTAGTCTTACCCATTTGCAGTGATCTTTAAACATGGAGTAAATCGTCCAATCGTTGAAGTATACATCCATTGTTTTTTATATGTATTCTTGAAATTCTTTAACTACTATTATTGAGAATACAACTGGTGCAATTTTCAGACCAAGCGACATGACTTTATAAGCGAATGAGCCAAATTCACACATGAATGTAATTTTATTTTGATCCTCCTCGGTACTTGATTAATCCTGAAAATCTGTCTGTGAACGAATAACACTCATGTCCCACGAATTCATTGATAATTTCATCTGCAAAAGGAGTTGAAAATGGGTCTATCGGGGTGACTTTGTTTAGCTCACAAAAATCTACACAGATTCTCAATCTTGTCGGGTCATGCTTCTTTGGTTGTACGAAAATTGGGATTTCCCATTCCGACTGGTCGATAGGGTAAATAATACTAGCTACTAACATATTGTTGATCTCATATTTCACTATCTCTTTATATTTATGAGAAATTTTGCAAGGTCGTTTCTTTATAGGTCTTGCATCATGTTTAATATCGATCTTCATTTCACCTGTTTCCTGAACTAAACCTTTAAGGTCTTTATAATATCATGCAAAGACATCCTGGAATTCCTTTAGTAGGGTAACTATTTATGCTGTCTGCTCATCTTTTCAGCAATCTCCTATTCTTGCCATTTTTGGTCTATTATCATTAGAGATGACAACTTCTTTTGTTTTAACCTTTGCGTCCATCCATTCTAGCGCCTTGCTTTCATTAATTTTTTGACTTCCTTCCTTGAAATGTGAAAATGATGCTGGGAAATCATCTGTTGTCATCTGTTTCGGTTTTTCTTTTTCAGTTGATTCAACCTTGAATATTGTTTGAATTGGTTTGTTTGTCTCCATATGGTTAGATTTCCATGAAAATATTTTTCCATTTGTACGTCTAGTTTCTAGTCGAAGTATAGTCGACTGTGGTATTTTATTAGACCAAATATTATGACATGATGCTTTCGGTCGGTTGTGATTTTGTGGCAAACTTTTATTAACATTCAGTTTAGGAATGTTTTTATCTTTTTGTCGCTTTGACTAATTGGTCATCTTCCGGTATAAACTTTGAAGTCTTTGGTGAAATATTATTTAAGTTCTTTCCATAGGAATATTTCACATCGTGCTTCCTCCATCTTGTACCACTTATTTGGTAGATTGTCTAATGTTGATCGAAATAGGTGCAACCATATTCACTCATCTTTGTAACCAAGTATTTTCCATTCTTTTTCACATATACTTATGTGTTTTTCAGGGTCTTGACCTTTTGTGAAGACTGGTATTTATGCCTGATTTGTCAGCTTCTTCCCTCCAAATATTTCGATGAAGTATGTTGAAGTTCTTGACCATGATTGCAGCCTCGAATGGTGATTATCCCACCATCAAGTAACTTGACCTGTAAATATTTTGACTAGGATTTGAAGTCAGTCATGTTCACCTATGTTTTTGGATACTTGTTCAAAATGAAATATCGGTGATTCCCTCTCTTTATAACGAAGAGACTGTCCATTTTATGTTTTGATTGGCACTAAAGAAGGGTATTCCATAACTTTTCTTTCGAATATTTTTTGTATTATGGACACAGAGAAACATTGTTGTGTCTGCTTTTTTGGAATGGCCTGGATGGTCCAATACTCCCTCTCTTGTAGTTCGTAGTTTTTCATTTCCCAATCATATAATTCCACATATGAATTATAACCAACTGGGTCTAGGTTTCCCAAATGAAGTTATCCATATATATTTGGTTTGGCATAATCTTCATTGTTTTGTATTAGATATAGTTGTCAGACATCGAATTCTTCGTCTATGGGTTTGTCCATGGTTCACCTTGTGAAGGATGAATAGGAATAATTACTTTCTTCCCATTTCCATTAATTTTTATCCTTTCTTTTTCTAATGAAATCGATGTCTTCATCTTATGACCCCATGGTCATCCCACTAAGGTTGGAAAGGAGCTAGATCCTTCCTTAGGGTTAATGATTTCAAAGTCGAATTTTGTGGTAATACCTTTTATACTAGTGTCGACATTCCTCCAAACACCAATAGGTTCAATGAATCCTTGATCAACTAGTTTGATATATATATGCCCGATTCACTGATTCAGGGTCTGCCTAACTATTCCCATGTATCTCTTGTCATAATGTTTACTTGAGATCCGAAGTCAAGAATGACTTTTTGGGTTTCTTTTGATTTCTAAGTCGACAAGTGGGTCAGCATCGCTTTTATCTTTTTTGTTTAAACTGCAAATGCTCTTAGTTTTTTATCCGCTCCAGATTTATTCTTTATATTATATAATAAGTCAATAAATTGTGCAATGGAATTATATTTATGCATTAAATCAATTATTTCTTGAACCATCTTTTGTTGGTTATCATTATTTGTTTCCTGTGCTGCTAATTCTTTAAATATGTCGGATGCATCGTTATATAATTGCTTATGTATTATGAGATTAGGATAATCATCTTTTTTCTTTATTTTTCTTATTTGAGGATTGTCATTTCCAATTTTAGTTCCTTTCCTAGTGACTAATTGAAAATTCTTTGTACGAATAACATCACACTTTTGAACACTCAACAAGACATTAACATTTTTTTTTTATTAATTTTGTTTAGCATGGTGGGACAATCCTCTAAAGAGTGATCACCAACACCACAACTGGTACAAAACTTAAGGTCGGTTCGGTTTTTATATGTACAATCACCATGCCGATGTCCTTCGTTCAAGCATGTGTAGCATTGAATTGGTCATCGTGGTTGGCTTTCTCGAGTCCCAAAGAATCGGCCTCAACATGCATATCCCCCATGTTACGGAGAAAAATTCCTATGGATTGGGGTACCACAATAGACAGAGTAACCGCAAAAATAAATCCTTTCCCATATGCAAGAGAAACAAAACATCTAACACTAAAGGATCTCGAAACATACCTTATTCTGGATGGTTGATGTAGATCCCCATTGAGCTTTTCCACTCTTGCTTGTATTAGCAATTTGCTCTCTCAACATTCATCAAACAAGAAAAACATGCTATATAATGGTGTTAGACCTACTCTAGCATATATAATCAATAACATATAAGCATTTAAAAGAATCCATGGATTCAATACTCATTTAAATACACATTACTGGACATGAAAAGATTTTTTATTAATATAAATCAGAGATTACAATAGTGATAACCTATGACGGCACGTCTGCGAACCAGAGAAACTGAGTCCTCCACCTGGGCCTCCACCACTTCAATCCTCCATCTCTTGATAGCAAGCTCACAAGAAAAGACAAGATTGGGAAGAACACAAAGTTCTCCAAGGGACAAAGGGATGCAAACTCAAGTATAAGCTCTGGCAACAATGGACTATAGTTTTATTTCTCTTCAATTTCTCCCCCTTTCAATGTATCCAAAGGGTTCCTTATATAGTGATTCAATGGGGTAATGGAAGGTCAAATCTGAGTGATCTAAAGGAATATGGAAGGCCAAGAGACAAGTGAATTGGATCCACATCAAGGAAAACTAAAAAAATATTTGTTCCTTTGCACACATCCTGATGTACGCAGGTTTGAGGGTCATATCCGTGTATATATGTGAGAATAGGTTTAAAAGTCGCGTATGGAAAATAATGCATGTTTTTAGGGATGATATTGGAAACATCAAAGGTACAAAAATGGTCGATGGGGTCCAAAGAGTCTGCAGAGGGACAAGGAAGGCCATAAATGTGTGATCCACCATGTGTGGTAAAATCAGTTGTAACAGATGCCCCCTAATGTTTGAGGTCAGAGGGGTGATATGATGGCCGAAATACAATATAAGTCCATCCTAGAAGTGGAGTGATGAAGAAATAGGTGGAAAAACTAGCCATCCAATAGAATAATACAATAATCAAACTGTGCACATGACTGCAAGTACATATAGCAGTCCCGGATACATAAGAGTACAATGGCCATGAATAGGAATGATACAAAATATGACATGTGTGGTAATCGCCACGTACAATATAGATAGATCAGAATATCCATGATGAAGATATACAAAGGATCATGATCTCCATGAAAGCTGAAGATATACGATGGATCAGGATCTCCATAATGGCTGAAGATATCTGACATACACTGGAATCAAGTCATGAGAGCTGAAATCTCATGAACACTGGCACGATCAAGGAGGTATCATATATGAAATGCCACCAATCTGGAAGGTATTCTACACAATCTTCTATGAGTACATGTCCTACTATGTGAATAGAGGTTTCGAGGTCGAACATAGTAGTCCATTGTCTAATTACCGGTCATTGATGTATACTGTTAACAGACGCGAGACCACCCACCAATAATGAAAATGGGAATCAAGGTACTAGTGTGAATAAATGTGTTGAGTTCGAACACTTAAGAGAATCCATTGATCAAGGGACATTGATGTATTCGCAAAACTATCGATGGCGAGAGAACCTGCCATTGATGATTGCAAGTCTTAAGGCACTCAAAATGACTCTAGATTCCTATCCCATAATAAATTATTTGAATTCGATGGGATGAAATCCGCTGGAAGTAGAGAATTAAGACATCCCTCATCATCCAACACAAGGTACTCAGCAAAGCTGTATAATGTGGAAGGACTCGATCATAATGTGCATGAACCAGTAACGGTACCGGGAATGGCCAACATGCAAAGTCAAGAGAACTGAGGAATGGTTGACTCAGGTTTCAACTTCCTTCGAACAAGAGCATAAAGGCGAATGGTGACTGAATGTAGGTAGCATAGACAGAATATACAAAATTAGGACATCTCTACGACACAGGAGGCATTGACAGAGGCTCCATAGGGACTGGAAGCTTAACCAGTCGGTGGAGATAAACTCAAAGAAATGAGTACAGCTCCTAAAGTCAAACTATTAACCCAACCAATAGATGTGATAAACAATGCTCTGTTCGAAGGCAACACGTCTCGACTGCTGCCAAAGATAACATATTTTCCTGTCCGAATTTTTGGTTTTTTTATTTTTTTTGGACTTTTTCAAATATTTTGAAAAGCTTGAAAAAGAATAAAAGTGATTTATAGTTACATACTAGGAGGAGATGAGTGTCAAGGGGAAAACAAACTAGTTCCAAGTAGTGGAACATACCTATGCTCAATGCAATGACACATGTGTAGGATAACGACACTTGGGGGAAAGTCCCCTCCCGGTAAAAAATAGGGAATCAAGCTGCAAAGGATATGTAAAATGGCTCTGCGTGGATAGACATGAGACAAGCTCATGATATATAGCTGATAATTAAAGTTAGGGAAGTCGGCATAAGGCTCAATAAGGAAAGAAAAACTCATGATAATGCAATTACAACTTGACATAAGGGAGTCATGGGGAAAAAGGCCAGCAAAAAGATCAAGAGGAGTATGAGGGTCTTGCGCAAAGTCATGGAGATACTATACAAAGGACTCCCATGCCCTAAAGGAAAAATGTTGTCATGGGCACCAAATGCAAAATGGGAGCTAACTAGGGCACCCATGTATGGTCAAGCTCTACCATTCACATCTTGTCACTTATAAAATCAACAAGAAGGTTCCGTGACAAGATAGAATGGGTTTGTACCTAAGGTTATAATGAAATGGTCATAAGGTCATGCAAAGTGCAAATGGATGTGAAACCTAACTTATATGCCAGTTTAGACATAATACCTAAAATCGGCACGAGCGAGTCAAAACCATGATCAAAATGGTGTTCAAAATGGACTCCTACATCATCAAGTTAGTCCAAAACAATCCAAAATGGTCAAAAACAATCCAAAACCGTAGAAAGTGGGTAAAAAAATTCAAAAAATTTCTATAAATAGTAAAAAAATAAAAAATTCCATATCATTTGAAATTTTTACCCATTTGAGCTGAAATTTTCCAACGAGAATTCCTGGAGCTTCGTTCGGAAAAATTCGACACCATTTGTTCCAGGTAACTCCTCATGTCCTCATCTTCCCATTTCATACAATTTTTTTCAGTTTCCATGGTCAATTTTATTTTCTAGGCCAATCTAAAATAGGCGTTTCATCCCACGCGGATATTGAGATTTTTTCCGCGTATAAAAAATGGCCATACGTGGAAAAAGCTCCCAAAACCATGTACATACGCAGTTGTTTTGCAAACAGTCATGTATGCGGCTATGCATAAGGATTTTTAAGGTAAAAAATGACCAAAAATCATTTTTTATGTGCAGGCTGGTTCTAGAATGGAGGGAGAGGGAACATGGAGATGTAGAAGAGGCTGCTCAAGGTGACTTAATGGCCCAAGAAGCTCTGCGTGTATGCGGTTTGTATAAGTTTTGGTGTCTTGGAATCTTGAGGGTCAAACCAAGACTCCTGCAGATGCTAGTAGATTACTGGGATCGAGACTCAGAGTCTTTTCACATAGATGGGATGTCTTTCACTATAGAGATTGAGGACATATATTTTATTCCTAGATTATCTTGACAGGGGGAGGTGGTGAACCTACGCTCTTATGGGCCCAGAGGTGGCCTTACCATTGATGAGTACATTGCAGTATACTGCTTTTTGGACACGAAAAAGGTTGGGATTCAAATCCTAACAAACTCGATCTAGGTACTGGTACTGAAGGCCATACTATTGGCACTAGATAGGATAGCCAGTTTAGCTTCACTCCACCAAGCCTCGCGGTCATTGATGTTCTATGCGGTGGAGTGTATGAGACCCACAGTGTACGACTGGAGCACTGCGTTGTTGAGTAACATGAAGCAGCAGCTCAGTGATTGCAAGGTGGGTAGGGTGAGAAACTTCGGTTTCGGTAGCATACTGAGCACGTTCTTCTTTGAGCATGTACTAGGGCTAAGCCCTAGAGTAGACATTCCTCCACACAGATTTCGAGATGTTATGCACAGACTGGGCGGAGGTAGGGTGGCTAACCCCTACCCAGCAGACTTCTTTCCATGGTGGCGGTTAGCATATCATTGCCATCGACGACTATCCCTATGCAGGGATAGATTTCTGGGGAGATACGGACATGCCCCTACCAACAGGAGTGACATATGGTGACATAGGTAACGAATCCCAAACCCTCTTTTTAATTTTTTTGAATTATTAATTTTTTTGTGTTTTTTGATATATTGACTCAAAAGGCATGCTTTGGTGTGGCGACACATAGTGACAATCTGCATGTGTATGCAGATGTTGGACCATAGCGACCTGATGTTTTCTTTCATCGTAGATGGAGGGGAAGAGGAGATGAAATCATGGGTGTGGATGCGGAGTGGACGCTCCAAAGCATCCACACAAACTTTGTATGCTTAACACATAGGGTACCCATGGCGCAAGTTGAGGAATTTCCTGAGGCCATGTAGCGCCAGGTGGTTGGTGTACCACGGGCATAGGTTCGATTATTTTGATGACTAGATAGAGTCATGGTGTGCAACCACGATCATAACCCCCCTCCTCCTCCTTAGGCTTAGATACCTGAGAATGTTTCATTTTTTTACTACCGTGCATTATATTTTGGTGGCTTGGAAGCTCCAATTTTGTATTATGACACTTATGTATTATGACGTCACATTTTGGATGTTTAATGAAATTTTTTTATGATGATCGATTTTATTTATTTACATGTGTGTAAAAATGTATATTTGTGATATGCTTATGGTCTATGAAACAAATGCCAATCTAACACATAGTTAGCATATGATTCAGCAACTTGTTTAAAAATTCTTGAAACATGTATGTATGTTATGTTCTCAAATTGTAGTTCTAGCATTCTCACACGTAAGAATTTTCGTAATAATGTTAGATCCCTAATATGATACAAGCCATTAAGCTGTGAAACCACTAACTGTGAATCAAGACGTAACTCAAGACAGAAAAATACCATGTGAAATGGCATCCCGCAATAACTTGATAACGACGCTATATTCAGCAACATTGTTCAAAGAAGGCCGTAAACATATGCCTCCTAAAGACAGTATCTGACCCGTAGGATTATAAATCACCCAAGCAGCAGAAGCTGAGTTTTGAGTGTGGCGGCTAGCACCATCAAAAAATCCTATGTAAGAGGAAGACTCCATCGACATCTTCCATAAGAAATAAAAGCTAATCAACAAACCCGATCACCATAAGAAAACCTAACTATGCATAAAATTGTACAATAATATACAATAATCAGCTCTGGCTGAAGATCATGCATAGTATTTTTTTAGAGCCCATTTCTAGGCTTCGCCAAGGCTATCCCTTCATAATCCACTAGCTCATAGGCGCCCTTCTCTAACACACATTTGACTATGTAAGGACCATGCCACATGGGATTAAAATTCCCTTCCCCCAAGGGTTCTTTAGCTTGATCCCATAAAAGGACCAAGTCACCTTCACTAAACCTCCTCAGATGGATAGACTTATCATATTGGACCTTAACGGGATGCTTATTTACTTCTAGAGCCACTAAGGCATCTCAACACTGCTCATCAAGCTTCTCTAAGTGGACCAAACGTTCCTCCAATGCGGAAGTGTCTGGTAAAAGATTAATAGCTAGCTTCAACAAAGGGATTTCACATTCAATTGGCAAGACAAACTCCACCCCATGTACGAGCTGATATGGAGAGAAACCAGTGGCAGTCTTAACCGTGGTTCTATAGGCCCACAAAGCAGGATATAACATGATATGAAAATTCGTCTTGCTTTGCATGATGGTTCATTGGAGAATGGACTTAAGTGATTTATTCATTGCTTCAACCTATTCATTCACTTGAGGGTAATAAGAAGAGGAGTGCTCCTGCTTATACCCTAACTTCAAAGCCAATTCTTCCATCATTGTGAAAGTGCCTACCATGGTCAGTGACAAGCTCTTTTAGAATGTCGAACTGAGTAATATTTTGGTTGAAAATGAAATGTGTGGCTGTTTCACCATCGGATTTAATCATGGGCATAGCCTCTACCCATTTCGTGAAATAATCAATAGCCACTATAATGTGATGATGCCCCCCAGCCGAAGCTGGGTTGCAATCCATGAATTCAAGCCCCCACTTGGTGAAGGGATTGGTGGTGATAATCGGATGTAACAGGGTAGGATCTGAGCACATATTGCATGCAAACACCTGGCAAGGGTGACACTTCTTGACTGCATTGACACAATATTTGAAGATCGATGGCCAAAAATATCCCACTCTCAAGATTTTTTGGGCTGTAGAAAGCCTATATAAATGACCACCACACGCCCCTCCGTGGCAATCATTCAGCACAAACTCAGCCTCATCATGGGTTAAGCAATGACGTAAAATGGAATTTACCCCATGGCGGTACAAATTGTTATCCACTATAAGGTAGTTCTTAGATACTTGATGTACTCGTTGTCGCTCATCCCGTGAAAGGTGAGTAGGGACCTTCAACGTTTGCAAATATATAATGATATCCCCATACCATGGGTCCAAAGTTGAGATAAGGAAAATATGCTCATAGACAAACATATCCTCATAAACCTCCTCCTCCTCCACACTTGGAAAATAAAAAATGAGCTCCACAAAGATCAATGATTTCTTTGATTTCTCTGAAACGAATTCGGGAACGAATTCTTGCAAAATAACAATCCACTTATTATATTTTCCCCTGATCATCCTTCTAGTGAGGACGAACTGAAATGGATTAACATGAGATACCACCAAGGTCTGGCGAAGGGAAATGTAATGTCTCAATATCTAAACTGCATGAACGGTGGCCAAGGCAAGTTTCTCCACATGAGAATAACAAATTTCTACATTAATAAGGTTCTGGCTCAAATGATATATGACATGCTCGTGGAGATACTCATCCTCTTGAACCAAAACCATATTAACCATCTCCATGGATGCGGCCACATAAATAAAAAAATCACGACTATAGTCAGGTGGACTAAGCATGGGGGCCGATGCTAAGTCTCGCTTAAGGGAATCAAAGGACTCCTGGGCTCGCTCATCCTAGAAAAAAGTAGTGTCCTTCTTTAAAAGACACATAAAGTCTTTAGTCAAATTGGAAAAATTAACCACGAATCTCCCCAAGAAATTTTCCATGCCTTTCCAACACTGAAGATGTCTAATATTATGCAGGTGAGACAATTGAAGTATTGCCTCGACCTTTAAGGGATCGACTCTTATACCCTCCTTGGATACAATGAACCCTAGCAAGTGACCAACAGTCACGCAAAATATGCACTTATGAGGATTTAACCTAAGCTGGTAATGGCGGCATCTCTCAAATACTAATCTCAAATGGTATGGATGATGCACCCTCAGTTGAGAATGAGTAGCAAGATCATCCAAATACACTTTGATAATTGTTTTGAGATCATGAAAAATTAAGGTCATGGCCCGCTGAAATGTGGCTCCAGCATTTTTAAGACTAAAAAGCATCTTTCGATATGCAAACGCACCCCAAGGACAAATAAATGCGGTTTTATGTTGATCCTCAAGTTTGATCTGAATCTGATTATATCTGGAAAAACCGTCCATGAAGGAGAATACCTCCCTTCCCGCACACCCATCCAAAATATGATCAATAAATGGTGTGGGAAAATTATCTTTAGGACAAGCATGTTTTAAATCACGAAAATCAGTGCATATATGGGTCACTCCCTGCTTCTTATCAACTAGAACAACATTTGAAACCCACTCCGTTAAGGGAACAGGATAGATAAAACCAACTTTTAATAATGGGTGCTTTTCTAGGATTCACCACATGCAAATGTTGTCGAACGGGCTTTGCATTCGGATAGGTCTTAATTTCATGTTCGACAATACGAGGGTCGATACCTGGCATTTACTTGTATGACCAAGCGAAGATGTCACAAAACTATTTAAATAGATCGGTATACTCCTTGATCTCATTAGGGGAACAATCCACCCCAATGTATATGTTCTCAACTTTGTCAGAATCACGAGAAATATTGATAGGAATAGTAGGTGATAAATTCGCCATGTTCCCATCATCCATCTGACTAGGAGAGCTCAATGGAACCATGGGACTACCAATCTTCTCACTAAGAATCTCCCTAAAGTCCTCACACTCCATACGGTTAAGATTGGGAAGAAAATAAGATTTATGATGTAACTCTTCCCAAGGTGGCTCAACCCCAAACATGGCCTCAATAATGGCTTCATCTAATGGAAAAACATCATCAAGGCAATCATGTGCGTGAGAGGACTCAACTGCCCATGCAGGAAACACACACGGGTCCTCCTCTTCCGTTCGCGAAGAGGAAGGACTAGGCTCTACAACACAATCAAGATTCACTTGATATGCTATCATTGCTATAGGAAACAACACATCCATTTCGACAGGTCCATTCGAAGGAATCGGTGAAGGAAGAATCCAAGGATCTTCCATATTGGTAGTGCGAAAAGACATCGAATTCAATGAATATGAAGCCCCACTGAAACTAGATCCGATCATAAGAATAGGCATAGGATAGATAAAGGTCCCCATAAGATATGGATACATACCCACACCCACAGTCCCAGTTGCTGACTGAGAATGATCAATACTTGGGATAGAAGCTCCCAATGATGCACTAACTCTCAGATTACGGAATGATGTCTGATCAATTATAACAATATTCCCATTAAATGGAAATCATACTACTCGAAATAGAGAAGAGGCTACAGCTTGCATACTATACATCCAATTCCGGCCCAGTAAAATATTGTAGTCAAGGGGTGCATCAACCACCTCGACCTCGATCGTGATGGTCTTCCCTCCTAATTGGACCTTAAGATAAGGAAGAATCCCATGCAGCCGAAATGATCTACCATCTAAGGAAGTCAACATAGTAGTGTATTGAGACAACTCGGGAGAACCCAAACCCTTCAAACATGACAAATATATCACGTAAGTAGCAAAGCCTTCATCAATCATAATGCATTTAATGGTCATATTAAGACACTCTACATGAATCAAAAGAGACACATAGTAAGGAAAGCGAGGCTGTAGTCCCATGGTTTCAAATTTGATGACGAAATAAGAGTTATCATCATTAATCCCAAGAGAAGAAAGCAAGGAATTCCTTTGCGGAGGACAAATCTGAAGTACTTCAAGTGTGGACATCACACAAGGAGTTTGGCACAAATCCTCGACAGCGGAATAGTTTTGGGAGGCTCAGGCATTAGGATTGTGCCCCGAATGCTTTAGGAATCCCTTAGGAATGAAAGGTGCAATTTTAGGAGAAGTAATACAAGTGCGGACATTACACAAGGAGTTTGGCACAAATCCTCGACAACAGAATAGTTTTGGGAGGCTCAGGCATTAGGATTGTGCCCCGAATGCTTTAGGACTCCCTTAGGAATGCAAGGTGCAATTTCAGGTTTATTCATAGGGTTTTCTATGTGCAAAGGGTTCTCGGGTGGAGTGGGTTCTTTTCCAAGGTCTGGTTTTGATGAACCATAATCTTTTACTCGAGTCACAACCTTAGTAGCACATACCATGTCAATGCAACCATGACCAGTATTGGCTTCCGACAGATTTTGATCTCCGCCCGATACACAATGAGGATCATTGGTCCTCGAGTTCATATTTTTATTATGGGGTAAAGGATTAGTTAGCATAGCTGGTCCCTGTGCTATGAATCTCGAGGCATATTCCATATGAGGGCACAAGTGAGTGAGGTAGTCCTCCTTACACAATTTGCAAGGAAAATTTACCTTACGTTTAGACTACTTGTCCCCCCCAACATTTCCAGCATTCTTGTCATTAAAATTAGCATTTCCGTTCTTGTTCCCACCCTTATGATTATTTTTACCCTTTTTCTTATTCCTTCCAGGCTGCTAGTTGCCCTTCTGGTCCGACGATTGCACAGAAACTACACTCGTCATTTGGGTGGGTTGAGACGAAGCCATGGCTTGTCCTGAAGCGGATTGATTAATAGACAACTGGATCACTTGTTTCATAACCGAATCCACAGGTTTGGCACTTGTACAACCCATAATTCCATCAGCATGTGGTCCAAGCTTGATTTTGGGATCGAAACTAGAATGCGGAGGATTAGGTATAATCTCATAGAAAATTCTGAATTGAGCGTAGATCAAATCCAACTCTTGTGCCATAAAGATTGCTTGTTCCTTGTTTTGGAATCTGGATGTAGAAACATCCTTCGTGATGTAAGGTAACAACGATTTGAGGAACCACTCAAGGAGAAATTTTGGTGGTATAAAGCTTTAATCAATCTCTTCCATCTACGCCACTCTTGAATATGATCCGAGATATGTGTAGCTTTGTCTTGTCGAAATGTCGACAAGAGTTCTGTACCAACGTCGTAACGCATGGGTAGCTGAAAGTGACTGAGGAAAGTCATGGAAAGGTCATCGAACAAAATGAATGCCCCCCTTGGTAACTCTATATACCATTTCACTGCAGTCCCGATGAGGGTGCATTGAAATAGCCTTAAATGGATTGAGTTGTCATGTAAGGAATTGGAAGAGCACCAAAGGTGAAAAGTAGTGACATGCTCACTAGGATCTTCTCCTGCTTTTCCCTCGAACTTGGGAATGTCTGATGGAAGCTTGTTAGGTACGGCCGACCAAGCCATGTCATGAGATACCCGATCGTTCATAAGTATCGATAAGTCAGGTAAGTTCAATGTTGAGAGGAAAGGGAGCCTAGGTTGAGCTGGTCTATGCCATGCTCCCTGATAGTTCTAGTTCATATAAGGTTTATTACTGTAAATACCATGGCCTTGGCCATAATGTCCTCCTCCCATTTGACCCATGTAGGGTTGCATGGTGTTCCTTGACTATGCAGTGCTACAAATCCATAATTAGAAGAGTAAGCAGGTTGTTGATACCCGTACCCATAGGGTTGATAGTTCTGTCCATACTACGGTTCATAAGACTGTCTATGAGAAGCTCCATAAGGTGTCCCGTGGGATGTCCCTTGAGAAGCTCCATAGTTAGGGATATGGGGAACTACTTGCGATGGATCGTGAGACAATCCAGAAATAGGAATATGACCTCCCGAGACAACAGGAGGTACTTGAATCTGAGATACTACCATGTGAGCAGTCACAATATGAACATGGCTAGTAGCGATATTTCGACCCGAAGGACCACGTGAATGAGGGGGAGGAAGGGTTGTCAAAAATGCATTCGAAGGAGTAGGGTTTGAGGATGAAGGGACATGTGAAGGGATGTAAGTGGTGTTCCCTATGGTCACTCGTCTCAGTTCTAGTATCTGCATATGACTACTAACACTAGGTCTAGGACGGACATGTGATCTAGCTTCCACCATCAGGATGGAAGGTGCAATGTGACTAGTTCTCCCAAATCTCTCCGCATGGAAAGGAATAGGAGTGCCCCCAGGTGTAGTGCTAGGTTCAATTTCTGACTCGGCATGATGAGCCGGATCGTGTGCAAGGATATCAAGCATGCCATAACAAATATAACTAGTGCTTGTGGGTTCATAATGAGTCTCGTCACCTGGTAACCAATATTGGCGACCTGCGAATGAGGGATCATAATCAGAATGTGAAGGTATTTTTGGTGAAGGATCATATACAGGAGTAGAATCTACATCCCCAACCTCGTGAGGTGGAGAAGACATCTTAGAAATCTCATCCTCGTGATCTCCCATCATGTGTGAATCAATGTGAGAAGTAGTCCACCCAGATTGTCTGTTTCTCTTTCCCAAAGGAGGAGGAGACATGAAAGGAGGAAGTCCTGCTAAACGACGAGAACGGTGAAGTTCCATGCCCGAATCCACAATGAATAAAAAAATGAAAAAGACTCTATCTAATTACTCAAACCCTAGGAAAACTATCGTGCACAAAGCATACACCTATATAATGTAAAGCCAAATCACAAGCAAACAAGGGTAGGATATGTGAGTTCCCGAATGTAGTAAGTATGTCTCACCTAGGAGAGGCTTGGGAATCCCATAGACAACAAGTGGAGGTTCGTAACCAATTATAGTGGTCCTCAACTTCAATGCATATAGAGACTGTGATGTCTGACCCCTACCTGGCCAGGACACCTGCAAAATAACCTCTGTGAAGTACCCCCTCGATAACCTCTGTGAAGTACCAATTATAGTGGTCCTCAGCTTCAACTCATATAGTGATTGTGCTATCCGACCCCTACCTAGCCAGGGCACCTATAGAATAACCTCTACGAAGTACCCCCTCGATAACATAGGTAAGGAAACTAAGTTCACCTCAATATAATCAATGCTTAGGCGGACAGTTGTAGGTGGATTGACCATATGGGCAGGTTAGCAAAGCCCAAAACTCTCGAAAGATCCCTAGATACGAATACAATCCTTGAAATATCTCCGGTTCTACTCAGTTATGAACAGGGTTCATCCGAATCAATAACCGCTCACACTGCCTCGTGCTTAACTCCCTTGTAAGAGGAGGATCCTGAGAAACACTAATTATATAAAGGAATTTCACACTCTCATCTGGACAGACACATAAATGTTTCGTTTAGTGGTCTTGGAGAATTTACTCACAATGAACTATTCCAAGACCCTAAAAGATAATCTTGTAGGTGCACCCTATAAAAGAAAAGAGTGTAATTTATTTTATTATGCATTGATTTTAATTGGCAGCTTATTACTCAAAAATGGAAAATGGTCGTGCAACTAATGATGTTATGATGTAACAAGAAGTAAAATGCACACCTAACAATCAATGCAAATGCACCATGTCGAATGAAAAAACAAGGTATGCTACTATGTGAAGTGCAAAATTTTCCTTCAAATGAATATGCAATCATTCCTATATGAAAATATGACTAATACTTCTCCAAGCAAACCTAATGCAATTACCAAGCAAAATGCAAAATGAAACAATGCATATTGATGCAAAAAGCAAATGTTTTTGTATTTTTTGAATTAAAATGAGATAATAAAGCAAAAGCATGACTCTACAACCCCCCAAACTCTGCAAGCACTATCAGACAACTCCCAAGCAAAGCACTAAGTTAAAATATACCTAATGCACTAATCCCAAAAAAAAAAATAGAAAATGAAATGACAAGAACATTTTCAAAAAATTCAAACTAAAAAAGTGTCTCTGGTCAGAAACAGAGGTGTATACAGACACTAGAAGCATCCAAGAAGACTCGAAAATCATCCAAACTCACCCAGCAACACTTAATCTTACCTAAAAAGGAAAAAATCAGGGCATACGTGACTGTGTGCAGAAAACCCACATATATACGTGGATATCCCAGTAAAAACTGCATGTACATGCGACTGTGAAGACAAAACTCGCATACAGGAAGACAAATAGATAAGAAAGAAGGTAAATAGACAAGCTGAGACAAAATTTACTCCTATCAGACACTACTAGGAAAACATGCCCACAGACCCGACTCAGAAACAGAGAAATCAGAGCAATTCAATAATATTGAATGTCAATAAAACCCCCAAAGGAAATGATTAGGAACTCCCCAGTATGGTCACCAATTCTGTTACAGAGAAAACTTCCTCTGGCTTGTGGTACCACAACAGACAGAGTAACCATAGAAATCAATCCTTTCCCATATGCAAGAGAAACAAAACATCTAACACTAAATGATCTCGAAACATACCTTATTCCAGATGGTTGATGTAGATCCCCATTGAGATTTTCCACTCTTGTATTAGCAATTTGCTCTCTCGAAATTCAACAAACAAGACAAGCATGCTATATAATGGTGTTAGACATACTCTAGCATATATAATCAATAACATATAAGCATTTAAAAGCATCCATGGATTCAATACTCATTTAAATACACATTAATGGACAGGAAAATATATTTCTATTAATATAAATCAGAGATTACAATAGTGACAACCTCTGTCGGCACGTCTACGAATCGGAGAAACTGAGTCCTCCACCTGGGCCTCCACCACTTCAGTCCTCCATCTCTTGATAGCAAGCTCACAAGAAAAGGTAAGCTTGGGAAGAACACAAAGTTCTCCAAGGGGAAAAGGGATGCAGACTCAAGTATAAGCTCCGACAAAAATGGACTATAGTTTTCTTTCTCTTCAATTTCTCCCCCTTTCAATGTATCCAAAGGGTTCCTTATATAGTGCTTCAATGGGGTAATAGAAGGTCAAATACGAGCGATCTAAAGTCATATGGAAGGCCAAGAGACAAGTGACTTGGATCCACATCAAGGAAAACTCCAAAAATATATGGCCTTTTTCACACATCCCGATGTACGTGGGTTTGAGGGTCATATCCACGTATATACGCAAGAATAGGTTTAAAAGTCGCATATGGAAAATAATGCATGCTTTTAGGGATGATCTTGGAAACATCAAATGTACAAAAATGGTCCATGGGATCCAAAGAGTCTGCAGAGGGACAGGGAAGGCCATAAATGTGTGATCCACCATGTGTGGTAAAATCAGCTGTAACACCCCACGCTGATTATTATCATATTGACACTCATATCTTCGGCCTTTGTACCTTTGATTTCTTTGTTCATTCTGGTCATTGTTATTCCTTGGAATGTTATAGTTATTATTCTCTGTGAAAGCGTTTGTTTGATAGACTGCGTGGTAATTCTGTTGGTTATTCAAATTTAGGTGACAATTAGCTATTGCGTGGATTTTGACTTCACATATGGCACACCACAAAGATTTTTCATTCTTCATATTGAACGGACAATATTTTTTCACGTGTATACTGTGCTCTTGGAAAATGTCGTAAAATCATTTTGTCTAAACGAAGCGTACATCTTGTTGACTAATGTCTTGTCAGAAATTATCTTTAGTATGTCCAACCTTTGAGCATATGTCTATCCCTTGAGCATTTTGTACACCAGACGTCTTGGACCTTGAGGTTTAGATCTCGTAATGAATTTTGCATTATCGCCAATTTTTCCTCGATATAGCTATCAACAGGGTGCACTGGGTAATCCTCATCCATTTCAACTTGTAATTCATTCATAAGTGCATCTTCATAGGTATTGAATGTGTCCAGTCTAATGTGCATCCATATATTCTGTAAAATCCCTACAACAAATCATTGGATTAGTAATTTCTCATCTGTGTTATAATCCAACTGGTTGAGTAGGTATTTCAGTCTTTTGTCATACTTTCGGACACTTTCTGTTGGTTTTTGGACTGTCGTTTTTAATTTATTCACATCTAGATGCTTTTCATATAGAGTCTTAAAGGATGATAGAAAGTGCTGCTTAATTTTTTCTTTCATACCATTTATCTTTTTTTTTGTATATTTCATATACCATATAAGTTCCCTCTTTCGTAGAGAACTCACGAACTGCGCCATTTGTCGATCCTCATTGGTAACGACGTTCGCTTCCCAGGTCAACTCACAGATGAAGCAATGTCTCCTGGGATCTTCATCACCCTCATAGAGGGGGATGTGTGTAGAGACATGCTCCATGTATTCGATGTCAGTGTCTCGTTCAGGCGACGGTGGAGGGGGTGGTGGTGGGGGTGGAAGGATACTTCTTGTAACCCTGCTTTTTCACAGTTGTATTCGACGAAACTTTCGTTTCCGTCAAAGGTTTTGTTTTTAGTTGTCAGTTCGTTCTCAACAATTTGTCACTCTATGTTGACTCCTTATGTTGATATCCAAGTGAACTGTTGTAACTGGGATATCCTTTCTTGCGAATCCAACTATTTTTTATTCTCTAAAGTTGTGATTGGATGGGGGGGTTCTCCTTCATTTCCTTGGTAAAGTAGATGGATATTTCTGTTAGATGGGTATGACTGAACTGTAACCCAGTTTCCTTTTTCTAGTCGATGAATTACAATATGGTTTACATCATTTCCTTCCTCATCTAATTGATTCCATATGCTGAACTCTCCAACTCTTAGTCTTAGGTCTTCTTCGACAATGTCCTGCACTCAGGCACTCTGGTTAGAATTTATCAGAGACTAAGGTCTAATATTTTTTGGTATATCTATTTGGAGAGCTTCACGCTTCTCTATCCACAAATCTTCTTCCATCGGTGACAATTCTTTTTCTACGCCCTCTTCCTGTCATTCATGACCTAACACTAGCGAATTCTCCTCCTGCTCTATCACTCTGATGGCCATTCTTCATTGGAGCACGATGGACTACTCTCTCAGTTCTTCCCTTATTTTATACCTCTTCTCTCTTTCAATATTTTGTAAATCTGGAGTCACTTTTGTGAGTCACTGTCTGAATTATTTCCTTCTTGGCCCGAATTTTAATTGTCGACAGTGGAGTCTTCTCAAACAAATAGAATTCATCTACTCTACCTCGAAACATGACCATATACCCTCCCATAGCCAACCCGAACACTTTATTAAGCCTACGTGGAACTATTTATTTTCTTAGGAAGTACTCCCACTCCCTTTCTTCAACAAATTTTTCCTACATTTTTTGTTTTGCCTCCTAGTTGGTGTTAGATGGAGGTTCTATTAACAATGGACGAGGCTTGAAAATATGGCCTGCACCCCTGTCGATTAGGAACTTGAATAAAAGATTCGATATCGAACATAGAAACTGTTCGGTGAAGTCGTTATAGAACCTCTATTGAATGCTTTCAATACAGACCCTTTCTTCCAAAACATGTTCTTCACAAAACTCGTCTGTGATTCTTTCGAACCACTATGAAAAATTTGTACATCCACCTCTTGTCAGTTTCTAGAGTAACTCTTTGTCTTTAGTGTTGGCCAGCTGATTCATCCAGCAGCTTCTTTAAATACTGTGGTACAGACTCAACAAAATTCACATGTGTCTCAGAGAAGAACTTCTCCTTGGCTTGTGCAATAGTTAGTATGTTTCTCCTAGCATAATTCTGCAAATGGTTCACAATTTTATGCTCCCACCAGTTCTTAATCTCTTGCTCTGATATCATCTGGTCATAGTCATTTCAGCCATATATGTGCTACCAAAAACATAACCAATGTTGTAATCAATTAGATTTCAAGGTTACTTGTAATACACATAAAGAATCATATAAACATAACATATGAAAGAGACAAGAATAGTGGATAGAATAACAGATTATATTACTCAATACACATAAGGGTTCATACAATAAACTGAACCAAGTATATATCTAGCTCAACATCCTATATATACATTTACAAAATAGTTATAATAATTACCTGTCGGTTCAACAAACCGTCGACACGACCTATGAGCTCGACCTAATCTCTAACGAATTAACTAATGAGTCTAGTCGGCTAAACCAACTAGCTCCTCCAACAGGTGGTATGATAAGAAGTTTGATGCCAAACAAATTATAAGAAAAATGAAATAAGGAGGTATAAATCCATTTCCTCATACCACAACCATGTTTAAGAACATGGTGCAACTAGCTAAGGAAAATAGAGTCTTGAATATGCTTGAAGCAGACACATTTATGAATTCTCAAGGTGAAGGCATGGAATTCCTAAAATAATATATTGCACAACTATTGATGTGTTCTTTTATCCCTTACCAAATTCAAGTCAATCATATGGTTGACCTGCATAGATTACCAACCTGAAAATTTGACCAAAACTAAAAGATTCTTCATGACAACCTATTTGGTTTTGTCATTGGTTTTCTGCAATAATTTTGAAGTACTAAGACCAAAAATTGAAAATTTGTTATGAAATTGACCCAGTTCATTGTTGGTACTTGAATTTGTTGAGACAAAAGGTACCGTTTCATTCTTACCAAGTCTAATATTATTTTGTTAGGAAGTGTAGGCACATATTGATAGAGAAGTATCTAGATAGGTAGATCATGGATGAAAAGACCTTTCTTATAGAAAAAAATATTGTTTGGAAGAAAAAAAATACATGTACATTAGATTCTATGGTTTTGATAGTAAACCCTATTGTTTGTACAACATTGTAGCTAGGGTTTTACCCTTAGCTTGTGCGAATGAGCACCTACTAAGGAGAATGGATTCCTTAGTAGCAGTTCAATAATATATGAAATAAAAGATACTAAACAGTAATAAAAATTAATCTAAACATGTTCATGAAGCAAAACAGTAAAAAGTAAAGAATGATTTTTGATTGATCTGACCTCCAATGTGGAGGTTGGTGAAGCCCGTTGCGCTGATCCGAGAGGTTGCTCCGAGCTCCAGCTGCTCCTTCTCTTTCTCCAATGGTGG